>JANHGL010006429.1:5293-34415 GCA_024611195.1 Ceyx melanurus
GAGAGCTGGGGCTCTTTAGCCTGGAGGAGACTGAGGGGGGACCTCATCAATGTCTATCAATATGTTAAGGGTGAGTGCAGGGGGGATGGAGCCAGACTCTTCTCAATGTCATCCAATGTTAAGACAAGAGGCAATGAGAGTAAGTTGGAGCACAAGATATTTAAGGTAAACATAAGGAAAACCTTTTTCTCAGTGAGGGTGACAGAGCTCTGAACTGGTTGCCCAGGGAGGTTGTGGAGTCTCCTTCTCTGGAGACACTCAAAACCCTCCTGGATGCATTCCTGTGTGACCTACCCCAGATCACAGATTTTCTGTCAAATTGATCCTTATCCTCTTTTGTTTTTGTTTTTGGTTGGTTGGTTGGGTTTTTTTGTTGTTGTTTTTTTTTGCTGTTGTTCACCAGAAACTCTATAAAATTTCCTATCAGAAGAACATAGCAACAGCTAGACTTAAAATAAATATGTTTTTCAGACCAAAGACATTTTATTTCATTCTATTATACTGACATGGACTTATGAACTTGTCACAGCTGATAATGTTTTGATTCACAAGTCACAATGGATCCATTTCTGCCCCATTTATCAGGCTAGGAAGACAATATGAAATGATATACTGCCAATGAATTGCAAAAACCTTTTATTTTGTGCAAAAGTGCACCAGGATAGACTAATAAGATTGGGCAAAATAACTTTCAATAGACCTAATCTGAGAGATATTTTTAAAAATATGCAGCTTTTTCACATTGTGGAAAAGCAGGAATAGCATGAAAGGCAGAATACAGTTCAGATTTTCTTGCCCTAGGCTTTTAGCAAGCTAAGAAAATGAGGCACATCTGAATTATAAGCTATGTGTTTTGCTAAGAGCATTAATATATAAAATGGAAAATACATAGTGTGGACAACCAGGAGGAGACATTAGTCTGTTCTCCTACAGAGCTCATAGGTAATTAAGGAAAGTAATGTTTTTGGTCTTCTTCTTCCATTTCAAAAGATACTCCTCCCCTGTTCCACTACTCTCTACATTCCTCGTCACTTACCACATTTTAAGCCCTTCTCCAGTTTCTGTTTAGTAATCTTTTGCTTTTTTTTTTTCTGCCACCATCTTCTTTCACCATTATTCTCAAATTCTTTCCTTCTTCCACCTCTTTCTCCTCCACTGCACAGCTAAACACAGCAGAGCAAACAAGAATCTTCTCCTCCCATACCTCCCATAATGGTGGCAAGGCTTGATTCCACAAAGTGTCATGCAATACATAGCAAGACACCTGGTAAAACAGTAAAAAACAACCACTGATACTATCATTCAAGTGTCTGATTACATCCTTTTTTTATTCCTTTCCTGATAAGTCTCTTCAAAAGACATTTTGTGAACCACTTGTCCTCTTGTAATTGTCTTTGTCTGAGTGTTTAGCAGAGCAAAAACTTGATTTCAAGATTATTCCAAATGCTGAAAGGGACCTGTGTAATCTCTACTGCTTTAGTGAAAACTGTTTTAGATTCCTTGACTTTTTATTCACATATTTTTCTTCAGAACTTCAGAAAATATCAATAGGAACATTGAACTGACACTATGGAAGGAGAGTTGAGCTGCATTGCTAGGCCACTTGTGTACCAGGTAACTCGTAAACTCACAGTAACTGGTCTGTGCCTCAGCTTCTCCATCTCTGAAATCTGTATGAGAGCATTTCCAGTATAAAATCCTGCCATTTCCCCGTTCATCCTTCAAAACAGATGAGAAAATATAGATTTGCTCCAGAAATAGATTAAGAAGTATATACATTCTACAAACTACTTTCTATGCAGTAGCTGGTTTTAAGCAGAATGTCAAAATCAATCAAATCATGTGCTGACCATTGCAATACATGTGCCTGTTAAACAATTTTCCCAAATTCTTTATTGATGACAGATTATCATTTCAGACCAACCCCTACAATTATGTATCCCATCTCCCCCCAGAAAAGCTCCAACAATTTCATGAGTGATTCCCCTCTCAAACCCTTGTCTTCTGCATGTTCTCCACAACTCTGACAACTTTGAATTTGAATATACAAGGACTCAGTCTTGCAACTAGTCTGAAGAGAAATGCTTTCTGCACTGCACTAATTGGCACCAGTGTCAGAAATACAGCTTCTAATGTCTTAATTCTGCATTGCTCTTCTGCCATTTGTATTCTGAGGTGATAGTAGTTTTATTATAGACTCCAGCAGCATCAGTAAATGCTTAGTGTCTTTAAAGCCTTTAAATGTCCCATATTGTGACACTAATGCCACACAGCTGAAGACTTGTCTTGAATTTGTCCTTGTAACATTACATTGGTCTCCCTCTAATTTTAAGGTCATGAAAAATAATTTTGGCAATCTGTCATTTGACATATGCACAAGCACACTTAGCAGATGGCCTAACCTAGATGAGCCTGCTGGAGCATTATTTTTATGCTGAGTGTTTAACAACACCCTAAGATTTTACTGTTTGGGATCTTATTCTGCCAGCAATAGACAATGCAGCAGCACACTTTGTTTATTCTCAGCAAGGCAGAGAGGTAAATCCTTTTAAAAGGCAAGCTTGTGGCTATAGAGCATTAGATTTTATTCTGATCTAGAATGATGGCATTACTTGCTTGGAGGGCATTACCTTCCAAAATTAACTTATCGTCTCCTGGCAACCAAATTGCTCTCGCTAGAGCATCGAAGAGCCTTCTGCAGTGACCTGACAGACTAGGTGATACTAATTCTCTTTATTTCCATATTGAATTAAGGCCAGGGGAAATACTGGAACTACTTCCCAAATATTTTTCTTGAAAAAGAAGTTGCTAAAAGTGTTACACAGTTCCTACTGTATTGTAACACAGATCTCTTTCTCCTCCAGTTCTGTAAAATAATGCAATAGCTCTAAATGAATATATTCCTAAATATAATAAGCTTGTGAACACCTGCTACAACACAAGATAAGCCTTGATATTTTCTGTCTCACTTGCCTTCAAACTGGCATTCAGAATATATCTAGGTTTTCTTTATTCAGTACCCATAGATGTTGATATCGCCCAACTGATCAGAATCCCCAGCCTACTGGGAATAAAGCACATCAAATCTCTAGAAGACCTGGAAGGCCAGATAAAGGTGATGATGACAGGAAGATGATCCCAGGACAGAAGGAGGAGGGCAGAGAGAAGCAGCTTCCCCTCAAGATTCTCTTGAGGATACTTTTGAAACATTGCTGGATTTTGAGTTGGTCATTTTAGACACCCTTCTGGGCTGTGTTCTCCTAACCAGTAACAGCTTCACTGTTAAATAGGCAAAGGATATTGAAGCCTTTCTGATGCCATACAAAATCTTAGAGAACAAATCAAACTCA
Source organism: Ceyx melanurus (assembly GCA_024611195.1). NCBI lineage: Eukaryota > Metazoa > Chordata > Aves > Coraciiformes > Alcedinidae > Ceyx > Ceyx melanurus. Next base: position 8,644 of record JANHGL010006429.1, read on the forward strand.
TGAATATGTCAGTAGTGCTTAGTTACAGAATTTCATTTCATTGCCAAGAAGGCGACTTGTGGCTTTTTAATAATCTCACAGGACCACACCTTGGATATTTTTCTAACGTTGGTAGAAAGAGAGGAATTGCAAAAGTTTTTCTACAGTATAAATTTAAAACATACACACACACATAGACAGAAATGCACAAAAAAACTAAGAAGCTAACATATCCTGGACAAAAGGCAGAATTACTGGAACTGAGCAAGCAGTTACACAATTTTCTGAGAACAGCTCAGTAGAGCTGATACCCTGAGGCTCTGCCATATATCACAGCAGCCAGAGATAAGGTGCTACACATCAGAATAAAATTCTCAGTATCAATATTAAACTTCTCTCTGTTTATCTCTCATGTATAAAAATAGAAGTAGCTCCCAGGGCTGACTTAATAGCTCTGTCAAAGGACTGTTCACACTTTCCAACAATGCTATTAATATAGAAGACATTAAATTCTGTTGTTAAGTAACTGGATGTACATCAGCTGAAAACATAATGCCTCTGTGCTGGAGAAGATAAACATCAAAATTCATATCAGGGTATGATAGAATTAAGCATATGATTTATGAAATCTTTTCCATAAAAGAAAATCTTCTAAAAGGTCCAGGAGGGTATTTGTATAACTTGTCATCATGAGTTCATTATCAAACTGCAAACTCTGCTGCTGAGTTTCCTTTGCTTTTGCAGTAAACCAATGAACTAACAAATCATATGCAAATCCTGAGCAACTTTAAAAGCCCAATTCTTTTTAGGGGCCTAAATACTGACTATAAACATCAACATACCTGAAAATACTAATCTGCAGTGTGATCAGGAAATTGTAGACCTACTAACCCTGATGAATTCCTCAAGAATCCAATTTGGAATGCTAAGGACAGCTTCAAGAATCAGTTTGCACATAGAAAATTTGAAGCCTTAGCATCGTATTTATCAGTGGCATCATTAAGCACAACCAAGGACACTTAGGAAGTACAACCATTGTTACTTGCCTAGTACATTATATATGGATCACTCCAATTCCAGTTTGAAGCATCCCTTCACAGTGCACGAAGGTGTTAGGTCAGGGTGAGGCTGCATTAGCACACAACCAGGGTGAGAAGCATGCAGCAGCTTGTACTCTTAACTGCTGGGCTATGAGCAGCAACAGGAGGAAGCAGGTCAGTTGTTAAAGTAGAATGAAATACCCAAGTAGCCATTCCCCATCTCCTCAGAAGGAAAGGCAGCAGTTCACCAGCCAGACCATGCTGACCTAGAACAGCCAGTAAAAGGTCATTGAGAGAGCCACTGCTAAGTATTTAAACCATTTAAAATATTATGTACTTCTTGGTGCATTATTAACATGACTGTGCTGCAAAATGTAGCTTCTGCGGTACTGTTACCTGCAGTTGCCTTTTTCCACCAGGGACTCCAGACAGTATCCATGTGCCATTACCATCATGCAGTATGATAACTGACCAGGCAGGCATGGCCAGGATGTGTCCATATCACAGAGGGAAACATGAGCCCATCCATGCCAGTGAGCTCACCAGCAGTCTGTCTGTGTTCAGATAACACAACATAAGGTGAATCTGGGATCAGACACAGGCTGAGGACATGCATTTGAAATACAGCATAGAAACACAATTTTCCCTATTAAGGCAGACACAAAGTTAGATGACCTCATATATACCTTAGTAGTTACTACAGTAGTTAAAAGTTAATCTGGAGACATGAACACTACAACCATCCATTACCTGCAGTTGTCAAGGTAACAGCTGCTTTAGGATTAATGCCCAAAAGATAGTTTGTCTTTCATCACAAACACTACAAACATTACATGTGTTACTCAGCTGGCTACTCGCCAGTCCTTTCTTGGTGTTCTCCCAGGATAGTTATTCTATTACCTTTTAAAGAGCCCTATAGTACTAGCACCAAATCAGGAGGGATTTTTTTAATTGCATGTTTATACATTATTCGTTTATCTTTCAGCAGGATATACAACTATTATATATATATAATATATATTAGCTATAATACAACTATTGCCCATTTGCCTTTTATTTCTTCATCCAGGATGGGTCATTTATTTTCCAAGAGAATTATATCAACTCTCTAATTTAATTCTGTGGACGTACACTGCTTCTATCTTGAGAAATTTCAATTAAATTAAAAAGGTCTATTTTTTTTTTTTCTTTTTTCTTCATACTGTATACCCCTAGAAGAAGTCATTAGATCTCACCTTAAAGCATGACAGGCTTTCCCCAAGAAAGAAGTTCTGTCACTAAGAAATTAGGCTTGCTCCTAGGATTTTCCAAGCAAACTACAGGGCATAGTCCTGAAGACTGGACAGAAATTTAGAGGATATTGCCTTGGAAGCAATGAAGTCATTTCTGTATAAATATTAAAAGGACACCTCTGGTTCACAGCCTCTGGTGTGCACAACAGAAACTCATTCGTCAGACATATTGGCAGTTGGTGAGAACTCTACTAACAAGGAAAAAAGCAATTTCTGGGGACTTCAGTGCATTTGTTATCAGCATCTGAAAATACACTCTTTTTCTTCTCTTTATTTTGTTTCTCTCCTGTAAGGATCCTCTATTACTCTTGAACCACACTGACATTTTGTGCCTTAAAAATTGTCAGTGCTAATCAATGATGCAATCCACCATCCCTGTAACCTTGCCTCTTGTTACATTGCCTCAAAAGAACTGGCTAGGCTTGATCCATATATTCTACCATCCAATATCAGTCCCAAAGGAAAGGAACACCAGAATTTTTGCTAAGAATGAAGGCAGGAGAAATGTTAACTTCTGTAAGTCATGCTAAAGGATTAGTTTTGAGACAAAAATTCCAATCACAGAAAATATCAAACTTTGCACATAAGGCATTGTTTCCTCTTCTATGCAAATATCAGGCAGTAATTGCTCTCTTCAACATTCAGGTGAGAAAATTATATCCCTTTAAAACTGGGAAACAGCTGCCTAGCCATAAATTTGGTCTTTGCTGTATTAACTTGCTATCACTGAGCAGGCTGGTTTGAGTCTGCAAGGTTCTTCCTAATGAATAGGTACAGTAACTTCACAAGCTACAGCTATCACAGAAAAACAATTATGCTGGCACTGGGCAGAGGTAAATATTATTGAAAGTAAAATAAAGAGAAGAGGGGAGGAAACGAGGGCTGCACAATCACGTGGTATCACATCATAGAATCACTGACAAGTAGCTGATATTTCTCATAAACCCAGGCCTGTAAGTCTTACCTGTTTAGTTAAACCTGAGTCTTACCTGTTAAGTTAATCAATATGCAATATGATAACTTATTTTCCCCTCTGGAATAAATGAGAAGGTTGCTGGAAGATTTATAGATTTTGAGGTTAAGATGAGCATATTTTAGCCTGAGCTAGCAAACTGTTTTGTACAGCCCAGCTGGAGTCTTTTAAACAACACTGAGAGCATATTAATGTAGGAAAGACCTTAAAAAAAGGACACAGTAACAGAATCAACAGCTTGTGACAGTAAGGACACTGAATGACACTTATATATGTAACAATATTTGTTTAACTGTTATTTATATACAGTTTTTTTACCATTATTGCTTATTTATTATCATTAGCTTTTAATTGATGTATATTTGCTTCCTTTTCCCTATCTTTATAAATGCTGTTCTGCCCTCTCAAATTGAATTTTCCACCACAGTGCTTATGATCTTAGAGATTTCCTGTAACTGAAGAACAGAGCACATGAGATGAGATCCTAACAGCACTACATTTGGCTGCTCATTTCAGATGAAGGGCAACCTATTGCCTTTGAATGACAGTTCCTAGAACACCAGATACAGCCTTAAAGAGCAGAGTGTGGTAACCAACTCTACCTTCTGTCAAGTCTCCCAGATTGATTGACTCCATCCTTAGCTGCCAACTGAATGCTGGACAATGGCTATAGTATGAAAGCAGGGATCTGAAGCAAACCTTACAGAATCTATGTAAGTCACTCTTGTTAATTATTTCCTTCCACTCTGCTCTGGACAGGAATAAATTAAATTACGTACTGCAAGAATGCTAAAAAAAACATAAGCAATGTCACTGTTCAGTTTCCTACTACATGCATCACCCTAGCCATTCTGATCTCATGATTATTCCTAGAATAGTGATGACATCATTTTTGCTTTTATTGAGATTAATTTCTGCATAAGGCCACAATAAATCTCTAAACTGGAAGAGGAGGTAGTAAGAAAAACTAATTCTTATTTGATTATTATTAAGGAAACCAAAGTTTGCTGACTTTCCCTTCTTTATAATAAGAACCAGGCAGGGTATTACCACTCTCAACTCCATCAGAAAGGTTATCACTATGACAGCAAAAGAATGCAGAAATGTCAAAGAAAGATTCCTTGTGATTCCACACATCAATAACTATTTCATTCTGAAATATGAATCCCCTAAAGGATTTTGGAGTTTGTAGGTCACTGGTGATGGAATGGATAAACAGAAGTGACATTAGACACCCACACACACCTACTGAGTTTCTATCAGAAGAATCCAGACTGTAAACTAGTAACTTGTTATTAACATTATAGCTCACAAAAGCAAAATAAGTTTTATAAGCTTATTAACATCTTGCTACTGTTGGTTTTACCTTGATAGTAATGATGGCCTTTGATATGATACATAAACATTCACTGACATTAATGCCAGTTTGAAATGTCCTTGCTGATACCCCTGCCAGTGTTGTAGGCTATTGTTCCCTAAGAGATTAGATTAGCATAGAAAGCAAAAGGACCCAATTAAGAGTAAGAGTCTTTCAGGTTAGGCACAGAACAAACATATCCTGTTCTAAAGAATGTATAAGCTAAAAAGTGAGAGGCTCTTGATGAGTGCCAACAAAAGAAAGATATAACCCAACATTCACACATTATTACTGGTACATTAAAAGACTGCAAAATATCCACATCTGCTCCTTTAGCTGCCATCATTCATTAAAATGGAAACATTTAAAAACTGAATTTGTTTTTTGTCTTATGTAATAATGGTTCATTTGTTTTTCTTCAATTTGATCAAAAAAGATAAACATTTTAAGCTCTAAGGGAAGTAATTTTTGTCACTTTTAAGATTGCACCTGAAGTAATTGACCCTCTTTGGAATTCCTGGTAGACTGAACACACTGAGAGCCTGGAATAAGCCCAGCAATAGGCCCAGGAAACAGGGAGCTGGAGTACATAACACACAGGGAGAGACAGAGAGAGCAGTGTTTGTTCAGTCTCAAGAAGAGACAGCTAAGGGGAGATCTCACTGCTGTACTCAGCTACATAATGGAGGTTTTAGAGAAGACAGACATTTCTTAGAGAAGCACATAAAAGAATAAAAGGCATTAGGCACAAATTGCAGCAAGGGAAATTATGGCTAGATACATAGGACAAATAATTCATGATGAGGGCAATGAAACACTTAGAGGGCCTTCTTTTTTCAGCTGTGCTCTTCCTCCATCAGGTACCAGAAAGATGATAGGAAAAGGCTATCACTGGCATGATCTAGAATTAACTCATGAAGCTAATAATACTATACGATGATACTCAGATATGTAAAGATCAATCACAAATTTGGCCTATTGTCCAATGGTGATTTAGAAGTGGGAAGAAGTCAAAACTATGCTCAGGAAATAGGCACCTGGTTAAGAGCTGATGTCATCAGTCTAATGGTTTGTCTACTGGAAAAGCAGTTTCACAGCCAAGTGTCAGTGCTCAGTGTGTTTCACTCACCCTTGCTAGAAATACTCCTTGGACAAGAAGCTTGCTGAGAAATTACCTGTTTCACAGAATCACAGAATGTTAGGGGTTGGAAGGGACCTAGAAGATCATCTAGTCCAACCCCCCTGCCAGAGCAGGATCACCTAGATGAGGTCACCCAGGAACACATCCAGGTGGGTCTTGAATGTCTCCAGAGAAGTCCTCTCATCATACCAGGTGGGACAACCTGGGGACTCTTGTGCCAGGAGTGTGGGCTCTGAAGACCATGAGAAGGGTATTGGGGACCTTAATGAATTAGGACAACTCAGGGATTTACTGCCATAACTATAATGCTGTGCTGCTCACAGCTCAAAGACTAATGCCACTGATGTTTCTTACAGCTATCCACTGCCATCATCATAGTGATCTCATAAACTGTTACTGTTATCCAATTCTATTACCACAGTTGCCCCAAAGAACAAGTTAGATAACTAAGTTTTGCATAGTCAAATATTGCTAAGACATAACTGCATCTGCTATACTGCCATGCTCGAGTTCTTGTATTTATACATTACAGTCTACATAAGCTGTTAAAAATCATCATATAAATAGCACATAATCACAGTCTCTCTTTGCTGGATCCCACTGCTGCATGTTCCTGTTCTTCCCCAGGAACAAAGAAGTGTCTAGTGTTTGAGAGAATATTGGCACTGGTGTGTGTAATGATGTCTTCAGCTATGCTGACCTATTGAGATAGGTCCTAGAAGACTTGTCTTTCTAGGTGGAGGTATTTATGAATGCAAATCATCAGTACCATACACATATGGGCCCTGGAATGCACATTAAGGACTGGATACACTTGAAGGAATACCAGGTGGGTGCTCTCATAGAAAAATTAAAGATGTTCATGTGATTAATACATTTGGAGAGCTGGAGAACTTGGCTTTAAAATCCATAACAAGGATATATCCCTACAGAATAGTGTAGTTGCATACCTCAGTTACCAGAAATAAATTCTATTCCAGTAAGTTTGCATGAGAGCAAATAGTCACAAGAACTTTGCTAAAAATAAGCTGTATTTTCATAGTAACTAATTCAAGAAGGCAATTTTTCCTTTATTTTCATGGATTTGCTTGTCCAGCATTTCCTATTTTAGTGTCAATTAATTCCCATTTATTATACTGCCAGTTATCTCAGACAGCTGCTTTTCCACATACTCTACACAGTGAACACTGATAAAAAGGCAGCATGTGTGTGGAGAAAGGAGCAAAGTAATACTTCCAACATCTTGGACTGCTAATAGGACTAACAAATAGCACAGTTTATGTAGGCAGCATAGTGGACTTTTCTAAAAACATTTGGTTTTGGTCCAATCTGGCTAATAGCAGCTGCACATGATTGTCACTTGCTGGTTCTTCTGTAAACCAGATGCAGCAAGGCACTGAGTTCATGACAGTTATTTCCAATTCATGCAGAATGCTGCTGCATCATTAGTCTGTCCCCTTTCTGATCATCTCAGAAAAGAACTAGGAAAAGCATCAGAAATGAGTTCTGAAGCCCAAGCTGACTGACACAAGAGAGCAAAGACATGAAAAATAGGAAATATTTTTTACAGGATTCTAGCTCCTAGATCTTTCATTCTTCAAGGTCATTTCACTGAATTGTACATGAGCCTTAATGATCATTGTGTTATTGAATTTTGCCTGTTAGGTACTATTTTCTCTGAAAATTCATGATACTTCTATTTGTACTAGGCTAACAGAAAAGCTATATTCTGCACTGGTAGAAAATGTGTTCATTTCTGAGAAAGTCTTATAAAACTGACAGACAATAACAGTTCCCAGTAGCTCACACTAAAAGACTCTTGTTGCCTTACTATTTCATGTAGCCTTACTATTGTACAGATATGGAATAGCTGCTGGTTTCTATAAGACTAAAGAATGTTACATGGGTCTCAGGAAAATGGAGAGATAATATATAATCTATAATATATAATTACCAATGAAGTGACAAAATAAGTCTCTATTATTTAAAATTAGATAATACTGGTCTCTAGTAAACTGATTTGCTGCCCAAATTCACTCGTGGGAATGAAAAAGAACATATCTCTGCAGTTTGTCTAATAATAAAATGGGACATTCAGCCCTGTATCCTCCTCCTGTTGATTCAATCCCTTGTTTATGGACTCCCTACTCTGTGAAAAAGTATGGATTGATTGTGGTATAATGTGTCTAAAGGAAAAACAAATCCTCAGGCCCCAAACCCTGGGTATATTTGGGTTCTGTTGTAAAGCTGTTTCTCATTTCTTCAATTAGTATTCCTGATGCAAGAACTATATTACAGAAGTAAATATAAATCTGCAAAACTTTTATTCAAGATAATGACACAGAAGTATAAAAGGGGGCTTCTGTCATTGATTACAGATGACAAATATAAAACATTTGAAAAAGATGGTCTCTGTGTAAGTAGTTCTACACTTTTTTTAAGCCTGAGGAAACTGATCTATCTGGCAGCTTGTCAGAACACCACTGAATATTGATATGAGTATTTCTGTTCATTTAAACAGCATATATGAATAAACATGTGAAGGGAATGAGCTGACCTAAAGAAAATCATGCATTATTCATGCAGCTAACAACACTTACTCATGCCTAGTGTAAATTGAAATCTAAAGTGCAATTCTAGGACACTGAGATTTTTCAATCATGCTGAGTTATATTTAAATTCAACCTGTGCCAGAAATTCTGAGTTCATTTCATGTTTTCACATCAGCACAGAAGCATTTCATGCTGTAAAACTTCCTTTCACTGGCTACACTCTGGAAAACATAAATTATAAATATAGCAGTTTTTTCAAGTGAAAGGTAAAAAATGCTAGGTGGGTTTAACTTGAGATCTAGTGGACATGAAATGAAGTGACATGTATAGTGCCAGCAACCAGTTTAATTCCATCTGACATGCTCCTGAAGAAAAATATTTAAATAAAACAAAACTGAAAAATAAGAAAGTTATCTAAGTGAGAAAACAGAAGGTTGCATTTGCAAATCTATTTTCTGTAATGAAACATTCATATAGCACAATTTCTGATATGCTCTGTTAACTCAAAACTGTTAAAGGAAGATAATTTCTATAAAATCTTCAGCAATTCTTATTTTCAAAATATGGAAATCATGCTTAACTCCTACACTGAGCCACCAAAAAAGCTAAGTAGCATTTGCAAAGTGGAAAATCATCTTTTCTGTTTAGCATAATCAGGCCCCTATTAATGATCCTGTTCCCCAAGATAGCTAAACACTTAATCCTCTAACTTCACTTAATTACCCAGAGAACACATCTGGAAAAAAAAAGAAAGAGAACAGACAGAGCTGCTACCTTGATCATGTAAGTAAGAAATCTGAAATAGCAAGTCTTAGTCTAAATGTCACACAGTTTGCAACCAACCTCACAGGTCTTTGCTTTCCAATACTTACTCCAGGCTACACACTCTGCTTAGCACCAGGGATCACACATGCAGCATAAGGTACTTTAGCACAACTGTGTACCTGGACTGTTTGCTGGCACTGAAATTACTGCTACTTCTATGAGAAGAAAGAGAATATATATCTACAGGGTGTTTTTTCCATTGAACAAGTCAATTAAGCTTTATATAATTGCCATTAGGAAATAATCCTGCCTATGAAAAAATCCACAGACAGAGCCAAAAAGGACTATTATTAGATTGGAAATTCCTTTTCTTTTGAGATTTTCCAGTCCTTCAAGAAAGTAGTTGTAGCTGAAAAGTTATTTTATTTAGTACTACACCATCCTTCAGAGGATTGAATAAGAACTCTGGAAGAGCATGAATGACACTGGAGCTCCAAAGGACTTTGCACATGGAGTTGGTTACAGCTGTCTCCAAAAGAAGAGTGTTAGGCAAAAGGTCTGAGTCAGAGAACATGTTATAGTTGCAGAACAATGAAGCAGGCAATAAACAGATGTAAACACCTTCTAGTGTTTTAGAGTTACTCAATTTGTGTGACATGAACAGACAGCTCTGAATTTCTCATGCATAGCCAAAGCCTATATCTGAACCTATTCCAGATCGGAGAGGATGTGGTGAAAAGATAATGACATTTTTTTGCATTCTAAACAACTCCTACAACAAACGTAACCTGTCCACAGTCTGTTTGCAACACCAAATGAGAATATCAGTTGAGCCAAGGTTTAAGGTTTTACAGCTTACTCACTTCTAAGGAAAAGAACATACGGTGGTAATATGATTAGAGAACTTCCAGCAGCTAGCACAGTGTTCAGACAAGCACATTATTGGCAACAGCTGCTCAAACAAGGGCTCACCTCACTGTGCTCACCACAGCCCAGTAATTGAAGGAGTGAGAAATTATGTTGATGAAATCAGCCTTTTCTGAAAACTTGCACAGTGTGCTTCCGTATCAATCCAACTGCTCACTGAGCAATTAAAGTTGCCAGCTTGAAAAACTATTTAAAGGCTACTTAAATCTATCAAGGTTCTTTGATCATTGGAAAGAAAATATTTTAATAGTCTGGATATTACCAAGTTAGCACACAAACCATTAACCTGCAAAATTACTAGGCATTTCACCAAGTTATCATTCATCTTAAAATAAGTGAACATTACAGCTGTAAAATGCTAAGATAATTAGGCTGACATCATTTAATTATGCATATAATTATATAAGTTTACTGTATACAGCCCAACAAAACAGAAGAGAACAAAGTCAAAGCAGAGGCTTAGCAGCTTCTCAGGGAGTTTTCCCCAAGGCTATTTATCTTTGTTTTGCTCGACTGGGATGAGAAAGATACCCAGTGATTCTACTGGAACATCACAACAAGGTTTCATGCAAAACACTCCCATATGCCATTCCTCAATCAGCTCACCACCACAGAGGTGCAAGCATAATGGCCACAAGTGAGAAAATGCAATTTCTCAGTTAGTTTCACTAACAGTTTCAGTGGCCAACAAGCTACATAGCTAGATGTCAGATCGCTTGAAAACATCAAGCCAGTCCTAAAGGCATTTTTGATGCCAAAATGAACCCTCAAACAACAATGGGAAGAAAAATCTGAAATTAAAGAACACAAATTAAATTAGACATGCCTCCCTCTTTCTTCTTTTTCCAAGTCTCCAAAATAGACAATTGAATTAGTTCAATCAAAATTTTAAACCGAGAATGTCATCAGGTCTTCTGAGTCTCAACCATTTTTAATCATAATTAAAAACCACTTTTTAAAAAGCAATATTGTAAAGAAATGTAAAATTAAACAAGCAAAGAAAACAACTCAGCAGAAACATCCTCTTTCAGAAAAAACCTTTGGTTCTTATGAATTAATATTATCTGATGAGAGAGATTTGCCATAGAATTCTATTTGACAGGAATTTTCTATAACACAGTTTTTGCCATTGCAGATGGAAATCTGGAATTATGAGAATGCAAACAGAAAATCTTCTAAGATGCCTTGTAAGATACTATGGGGATCGATTTATTTCTAACTTCCAGGTGATGATAACCTACATGTTGGTTTGGGGTTTTTTTAATGTAGATACATATGAATCAAACATTAGGTCTAAGATCCTCTATTTATCTACTAAAAGAACTAGCTGCCAGTATTGTATGCTGGCTAGAGATGCTGAGTGCCTCCAACATTATCAACATTATTCTGCTTCAGCAAATTATTTTATTAAATTTTCCTGGCAAAAGTTTACTCTGTACGAAAAATGGATGTATTTGATGCACTTCCAATTTGCAACTGACACAATCTTTATGTTTCATGTAAAGCTTTCAAAGGATATAGTGTGGACCTTGAGATTGAAAAATTAGCAGAAATTTTCACCAGGCTGTCTTTGTCAAGTAAAACACATTACCAGAGAGCCTGAACACATTAGTGGCTTATCAGATGAAAGCATAAGTTGGCCTGTGTGGCTTGGAAGAGAGGAGAAGGTGTGATTCCTCTGCTGGCAGCATAGGACACCTAAGGAATCCTCAGCACACTGGCATTTTATAAAATACTGGGCAAGTATTTCCAAGTTTCAATTCCACTGGATGCATTTCACTCAGAGTTTCTCTGGGATCTGTTGTTTCTCTTTCAGTGTAATAGAAATAAAAAGATCAACGTAGATGTGCTGGTGAACTAATGCTCAAATGCCCCCAAGACATGCCTGTACCTTACCAGACTGAGCTGCTGTTATCTTCTTAGGCTATAGGTAAAGATAGATTATAACTTAAAATACTATTTGGAAGTTTTAAGATTTAAATTTCATTTCATCAGAATCTGAAAGCATGTTAAACATGAATCTCTTAACTCAGTCTGACATTGAACTGCATAATAGCAGGTTTAACAACCTGACCATGTAAACATCTGAGCTGAAGCTGAAAGGTCAAACATTGGAAACTGAGTGCAGGCTAATCAAGTAAACCAGTCAGAACAGAGGGTTTTAGTGGAATAATTTTCAGTACATCATGTATAGTCTTGGACATCACATGCACATTCAAAGTAACTAAAGCCTACTAGTTCAGCGTTTCAGGAATTTCAGTTTTAGAATGAATCCTCCTGTAGAGATGGTAGGTGGGGAAATAATGAAGTAATTAATGTTTGGTATAACTATTATTTACAATTGGGGGGAAAAAAGCTAATCAAACAACATACATTTGCATACACATAGAGGTTGTTGACTTAAAAGTAGATTGACTGCCAAGATGTACAAACTTCATCACACATATAGAAACTAATTTCAGGAACAAAACGTGACATCTTCCTTTTGTGGATTTTTAAAAACAAGATGTCATAATTAGTCTGAGTCCTAATCAGTTACAATTTTCCCCTAAAAATAGATCAGCACTTCAAATTTCCACTTCACAGGAAACAAAGGCATTTAAAAATCTGACCTCATTCCAATTCAACTTTTTTAATGCTTTTATTTATTATTTATATCTTATTCTATTACAGGTACACACAATATATATTATTGGATGTTGTCAATACATATATTTTTATTATGTCAAGTTGTCCTAGTACATCATGATAAATCAAAAAGCTCATTATTCTGTCTTGGGGTTTTTTTTGGTTGATTGGTTGGTTTGATTTGGGTTGGGTTTTTTTTAATAATATAAAAGAAAAAGCAGTTGCTACATTTTTTATATAATGAAATGGCTTATTTTCTAAATCAGGGCTGCCTAGCTATTGAAGAACTTCTGCATGGGATGAGTTTTGGGACTCTTAAAAATCCAATTTATCATTTCCTGGAAATTCAGCAATAATTTGCAGAACTAGATGCTCACTATAACTATACCAAAATTAGACAGACCTAAGACAAATTTATCCTCCAGGCCAGAGAATTCATAAGCTAGCAGTTCAGTAACCTTGCTGTAAATCAAATTTGTTTTATTCATGCTGCAATGAAACAGTGTGGTACTTTGATGCAAAATTTATTGTTTTACTTTCAGTGCCTAATAGCATTAGGAAGAAAACAAGCTTTTGATCTTTCTGAATATTCCCTAGGCACATTTTTCTTTGAATATTTTAGTCTTCATAAAATTATTGGTTACCTTGTCAGATGTTCTTTATTAATCAGTCCTTGCACACACCAGTGTAAAGACCAGAGAATGATTCTCATGGCTGAAATATATGCAGAGTGGGTAACCAGAGAAGATAGTGCAGACATCTGAACTGAAGCTATCTTTGCAATTCCAGAACTGGAGAAATTATATGAGTGTTCTAAGTGCAAACATAAGCATTATTCACAGCCACAGTATATTCACAACCAAGAGCCTAACCAGAAGAAGGTGAATGAAACCCAGAAAGTTCCTCCATCTTTTAGTGTCCCTTGGCACGGACAGGGTAAATATGGTGGTAATTTTATTCCAAATGATTAATAGGCCTTTGTATAAATATCCTAGAAAAAGCTGAATGGAAATGAATGGTAAGGTATATCAAGAAAGGTGTTCAGCTAAAAAAGATCCTGCCATTATCAGAATTACTTTAAATTGAAACCTGAAAAAATTTTGTACCAATAGCATCAGTATTCCTGTTACAAGAGTTTCTGTATTTCAGTGGAAAACCAATAAAATCTACAATAAATATGTTTGCTCTGTCACATACAATTTGATATAGTTGAACATAAACTCATTGTGCCCTGATCCAACATCTACTTCCAAATAGCCTTCAAGGTGGAGAGCTACCTTGTGACAAGTTAGTTTTGGGACAATACAAGTAGTGGGTAAATAAATTAAGGTAATTACTGATATCAACTTTCATAGGAAACATGTTTGCAGAAAGACAGACTGCCCTCGAAATATTTTGGTAGTGATTCTAATCTACCAGAGAAAACCTTATTTTGCTCTGAACATTCACAAGAATTTTAATCACTATCAAAAGGTTGATGTTTCTAGTTTTTATGATTCTAAAGGAAATGTTTGGGATGTCATATTTCCCTTGAATATGCACACAAAGTTGAGCCACCCACAGTAATTTTTATATCCTAAAAATGGCCTGAAGCACTGAACTGTTCACAATCATTGAAGCTCTGAAATGTTGTCTGGATTCCAAAGCAACTCAAATGCCAAAAGACCAAGTGGAATTACCTTCAGATTATTATTAAACTCATAAAGCAATTACAGAATTTCTACTTTAATCAACAACATCTTTGCCTCCCCTGTTAACATAATAACTTCAAGCATAGGGCCAATTGCAGTATGTAAGCTAACTGGAGAAAATCTGATTTAGTGAAAAATGCATTTAATTGAAAAACAAAAAGCTCAAAATAAATGACAAACCCCCATAGCAGGTTAGATCCTTTCTGGATCTAGTACGAAAAAAGCTGAAGAATGGCAAAGCATGAAGCAAAATAAGGTTCTCTATGAGCATCAAAAAAAGCCTAAACATTCTGAAACTGCTTTAGTAGCCAAGATATTTTCAGATATTGTACTAGTAGCCAGATCCAGCTTTAACCCATACCTGTTACCACAACTTTATTGAGCTCTGGAACAGCAGAAAGCACAAATAAAACATTTAAAGGAGATATAAGAAAAACAGTAGAAAGCAGTATAGACTGGCAATTATTGCTATGCAGTACTCTGGTATTTGAGGACCTCTCTTTATGCTGAGTACCAGATGCTGCTACAAGTACATGCTATTTTAAGCAGTTAAATTTGTCAGTGTCAGGATAAAGTCAGTATTTTCATGCTATCTTAATTGCTTATGTTATCTTAATCTCAATTTATTATTATTTTGATAGCTAAAAAATAAATGTATAAATAAATCAGAAAGTAAGTCAGATAAATAAACAAAAAGAAAATCTTCAGAAAATAGGTAACCTGGAAATATTTTTGTCTTAGGCAAAGCTCCTAAATAATTTTAGAGAAATAACTGTGGATAAACTACACTTGTAATTTACAATGTACTTAGACTACATTGTAATACTACCAATAAAGAGGAAACATCTACTGTCTGAAAGATAATCAATGAGATATATTTCATAAATCAACAGAAGTTTTACCAGAAAGGCACTTCTATTTTACAGGATCCAATAATCACACTTGGATAGATTTATAAATTAATTTTTATTTTCTTAGTAGTAATCTTCTGGATTCCCAGAAGTTCTATTCTAAGACCTATATCAGAACAACTTCCATCTTGCTAGTTCTGTAAATAAAACAACTCTGATATACCACCAAACAACTAAAAAAAACCAACCCAAAAACCTAAGATTTCATTAAATTAACTTCAAAGCTCATGCAATACAAGAAGAAAGGAACACATTAGGAAAATATTAGTTAAAATCTCTCTCCAAGTTTTTGACTGTCTGGAATGGAGCCTGCTCATGCTAAAAAAAATTATTTAGGAAAGCAGCAAATGCATTTCGGGTACACTGGGACTGAGAGAAAGAAAAATCCATCATACTTCAGAAATTTCTTATTTTATGAGGGCAAAACCAAAATAAATTATATAACTGATTCTTGTAGTGAGCAATCCAGAGAAAATATACATAATCTCTTTTTGTATGTTTGTCTTAGGAATTATTGCATGGTATTCTTAATTTAGAGCTGAAGAAAACCCCTAGTTTCATCAAAAAAATAATTATAAAAAACGGATCTCACCCTGAAGTGTCAAAGGTGTACATCCAAAATTTAGAACTGTCCATTTCACTATCTGGAAAAGGCATAATTTGAAATCTTGGTTCAACCATTTATCCTAAACAAAGTCAGTGTTATTTGGATCAACACTGCAGAGAAGTACCTTGTTATTTACCACTTGTAAGTACTTAACACTGACACTTCATGTATGCATTTGTCATAATATATTATCATCTCCAACAGTTTAATCCAGTGAAAGTTGCAATGATATCTCATTGTTCCTGAAAAGCAATACTAATGTATCAGCATTGAAATGTGTTTAGAAAGGCTGTCTCCTGCCAGTAGACAAATAAATTATTTACATACCTAGCCCATGGGGCTTAAAAGATGGGGACTGCCATCCCATGGGGGTGGCAGCTTCTGACAGTGAACAAATGTTGATTTTCACAGTGAGCAAACTCCTGTAAAGAGCTGCAAGGTTTCTTTGCCAAAATTTGGCCTCAAACAAGAGCATAACATTGATATTGAAACCCTTTCGTGTGTAGGGATAATATAGAAAATATATAGGTCATATATAGGGAATAGAAATGTCCATTTGTCTCATAATTATATTATCATATAATTAACCCTTCAGCCTCCTGCTCAAGTTACCATTATCTCAGTTCTGCTTAATACTAATACTTCTTTCACCACTGTCTTAAACAGACCTGTGAAATTATCTTCATTTAAAAAAAAAAAAAAAAAGAATAGCATATGGTATGTAGAGTAAAAACCCCATCATAAAATGATTTTTTTTTCTTTTACTACAAAACACTTCAGCAGAGAGAGCAATCGAGTAAATGGCTATTCTAGCAGAATAAACAGTTGGGGTGGTAATTACCAGCAAGGAGGTGCTAATGCACAGCTGGGAGGGAGCCAAGGTTGGTACCTGGGTCAGTCACTAGTAAAATAATTTCTAAAGCTTCAGTTTTAAACCGACGGAAGCCAAACAAGCCAACAAACAACTAAGACCATTGAAAGGGAGAAAACGAGAAAAATAAGATCACAAAGTAACAGAACCATAAGAAAGACTAGAGCCAGTATCCCACAACTTTTAAAAGTCACACTTTTTTTTTTTTTTTAAAGTCCAGATTTAACGATTTACTGCTTAAACTGTTAACTGTATATTGTTAACAAGAAAAATCCAACACACTCGTGTCTTGCAGTAGTTGCCACCAGTGTCCTTTTCCCAAGGATGTGCAATGTAATGGAATAACCTGTTATCAAGAAGGAAAAGCTCAAGTGAAAGGATGATGGAAGTGTTAATCCATTCAGCAAATCATTCCTTCCACGTCTCATAACACATCGTATGAATAAACTAAGAAAGGAAGAGAAGCTGCAAAGCCTCTCCCAGTATATCACAGCAATAAGCATCTAACTGCTCTTTCGTCCGACGAGAGGATGCCCCAGCTATTTACTGTAAACCCACTGGAGACTGGCCAAGCGGGCAGTGCCCGAAGGGACACTGCAGCCGTTCCCGGGGTCTCCCTTGGTTTGCAGTTCCGCTCACTCAGCACCACACCGTGGGAGAAATGTCTTACTGCAGCTTGCCACTGGCGAACTAAAGAGTGCAACTGTTAGCGTGCATTTCTTTCTCGTTTCCGTCTCTTTTCCTGTCAGCAGCTTGTTCCACTACTTCTTTAAACAAAAAACTACTATATTGCTTCAAAATAGATTGATACAAATCATCCTGCTTACCAATCTCTGCCTTCTGAGCACAGCATCTGTTAGCTGCACCATGTGATGTGCAAGACCCAGCAGCAACAGAAACTTACCCAAACGTATGAGGGACACCTTTATCATCTTTCTTCTCTCCACCGGCACAGCCTGGTTTGACATGCATGCCCACGAGTGATAACGGGAGGACTGGGAGGCTTCCAAACCCTCCTGTACTCCCTTCCTACCGTGTCTCTGCACCATTCAGATCAGGACATGCTGCAGAACTGTGTAAAGTCCTACTGATGATGTCCATGTGAGTATAAAAGACTGATATTTTATACTGAGAAGGTTATCACACCTAGAAGCAGATCTATTTATTTTGGAGAGTAGTAAGTCAACTGTCACCCCAGCTGCATCTTGAACTCTCCTACTCACATGTTGGGAAAGGTTTAAATTCTTCCTGTCTATGACACATTGAAATGACACCAAAAAGATCATCTCAGTAGAAACAGAAAACGTAATCTCCATTAAATGAAAAATTCAATACTACCCTTCACCTCTGCTTTAGTTACCTTCCAGAAACAAAGATAAAGAGGAAACTCAATCATACAGCAAGCTCATTAAAGAAAAAAAAGTAATCACAGACATACCTATGTTGGATAATTTTAGCATTTTACTATTTACTAGATCAAAGTTTCAGAGAAAATTTGTAACTCTACTTGGTAAGTAATTGGGTTTACCAGTCTTTACTTCTATGGAAAGATTCTTTCCTAATTTCCAGAAAAAAAATTACTGTTCAGTTTAGAAGAACTGAAGTATCTGAGTAAATCAGAGGGGAGAAGGTGTCTGTAACTTCTGAAATAACCTTCTCAGGTCTCACTGGTATTGTTTTGCTCTGGTGTGAACTTCTTGCTACTGTTTAAACAGATATTAACTGACAGTCTTTTTATACACACAAGTGGTATTTTATATTAATACATAACTAAAAAGGAATTTCCAATAAGTAGCATTTTTACATGAAAAATCTCTAGCCCTGATGTGCACTACTCTCAAAGATTGTGACAACAAAAGGAACAAAACCATACAAAAATAAACAAATCCAAACCCAAACAAAACAGAAGAAAAAACCTAACCAAACAAAAAAATCTAAACTTACTAGAGCTGTGTTAATGCAGCAGTTGTCAAAGGCGTAGATGTTAAACAGTCCCCGTGTTCTTCAGCCAAGAAGAGTTCTTCTTACACCCGATTCCTCCAGAAAATATCACTTCCATCTCAATCAATGTGATTCAATCGTTTGGATTCGTCCTAACCCTTGAAAACACCACGCTCCAGCTGTTAATCAGAGAAGAAATTGTCACCGTTCCTCCAGAGAGGAGACGTGCGGGGGCACGGTGAGCAGCGCCCGGCGCCAGCGGGTGGCAGCACCTGCCCAGACACCGAGGGCACGGGCGGAGGCTCCAGCCGCGCAAGCCCCGCTCATCTGATCGCTCCTGCTCCTTGAGTAATCGCCGTCATTAACAGGTATCCAGGTGAGTCGTAAATCTCCCTCCTTCTTCTATATACTTATATATTATTTTTTAATTTAGACTAATGTTTAAAGACAGGAAATGTGTGTCATTTGTGCACATTGGTAAACCTTGAATCAGTATCAAGCTCAAGTGCCTTAACTTGGTCTAGATGACCCTGCTCTGACAGGGGGTTTGGACTAGATGATCTTCTAGGTCCCTTCCAGCCCCTAACATTCTGTGATTCAGTAACGGGAACTTTTGTGTTGCAACCCTATCTTGGCCCTTCTTATAAACATCTGAATTTCTGAATCTAAGGATCTACTTTCAATGTGTGATTAAAGCTATTTTCATACATATGCACATACAAATTCACTGCAACAGACTAAATTAAGCAATTACATAAAGAACTTGAAATGTAATTTACTTACTTGAATATATGCTGATGTCACAGACAAGATCTCTACTGAGAAGTTCAGCAACAAAAGAAGGCCAAAGGCCAAACTCCCTCACTCATGGCATATTTATCCCCCTTCTGTTTTAGCTATTGATCCTCTTCTCAAACACTAGAATCACAGAATCATAGAGTGTTTAGGGCTGGAAGGGAGCTCCAAAGGTCATCTAGTGCAGCCCCCCTGCAGTGAGCAGGGACACCCTCAACTAGCCCAAGCTGCTCAGAGCCTTGGCCAACCTCACCTGGAATAGCTCCAGGGATGGGGCCTCAACCACCTCCCTTGGGAGCTCCCAAGAGCTTTCCAATAAATTTAAGTTTTCCTTAGTACTGAACAGTTAATACTTTAGAACAAGAATTTCCAAAGTTTTGTTCACGGTAAGATTCTTAACGGAGGGACAGTCAGTCAAGGGGCTGCAGAATAAAAGTGGAGCAACACTGGTCCTGGTTGCTGCATTTTTTTATTATCATAAAGACTAGTGAAAAGGCTGGAGAAGCAGCTGAGGCCTGAAAGGTATGGCTAATAGCAGGATGACATTTCTTGTCAGACACAGTGCTTCTGCCTCTGATGTTCACAGCTCCTGCCCCATGAGGAAACAGACAACTAACAAGGGCCCAGCACTGTCTGGAAATTCTATCCAGACAATAACTAAAGGCTTGAAGAAATTCCGTTTAAAGAGCCCCTGCTTAGTAGGTCTATTAATATTATCGTCTTGAGATTTTTTTATTTTTCAGATAAAAGCCCTAAAAGTTCATCTTCTATGCCATAAAACAGTATAATTTCTCAATGACCCTGAATATTGCTATAATATCTCCAAATGGGATTTCTGAAGACAGAATTTCCTACTTCACCAGATTTATGTTTTATAAAATGTACTACTATTAAAAACTGATAACAAGTGATAACTAAAGCCTATTTGCAACCTTTAAAAACATTATAAAGTATGTAGACCATTGATATCATATACACACCACAGTTGGTTTGAGAGTTTGACAGCAACTGTATAGCTCAAAAAAAAAATCAAATATTTTTATCCATTAGGTGACTATGATCCCTTTTCATCTATGATAAGACTTACCTGTTGTCTCAAGTAACCAAAAAGAACTGACAACAAATGGTGCTATTACTGTACGAATTGTCCCTATAGCTTCAGATTAGATCTTGATCTTTTTTCTACTCTCACTTTATTCTCTGATTCTATTAGCTAGTCAACTTCTGCACTTGCTGGTGTGTAGAAAAGATTATATGTATAAACCACTTAGAGGATTGGAAGTGCTTTCCTCCTGTAAGCTAGAAAACTAGTTTACTTGTGGTGAATGAGCTGATTGAGTACTAGCAAGGTGGAAGCTTTTTATATACCACCAGAGACAACTGGAATAGGCAGGCAGAGAATCTAATCTATTACATAAGCATTACACAAGGACATTAACTGGCTCTTCCCTGCAGCAATGCCAAATATATGCTCTGGGCTTCATTACATCCCATCCTGTGTTGGCAGTTAATATGCAAGACATAAATGACACAGGTTATGGGTCAAGTGCCAAAGAATGCTATTTCTGAAGAAGCTGTCAAGGTACTAAAAGCTGACAGCTACGCTTTGCCTGAGGACAAAACAGACTATGAATATTTTACTTTCTCCGTTAAATCTTTACCGTCTTAAGTATTTACTCAAACATTTCAAAATCAATAAATACTGTTCTAGAAACTAGTGAATCTTGAAAGATGGAGAGATCTGGTTTAGACTGGAGCTTATTGTCAGACATCAGCTGAAACACCAAACCTGCACTTAGCTCCTTCCAAAGTGAATCTTCCTGTGCTACGTCACTGACATATTAACAAGTAGCTCTTGTACAAGTGTTCTCCCTTAACCTCTGCTAAATCCTGCTTATCCCTGGAGCGTGTCCCTGATGGCAAGGTTGAGCAGCTGGACAATTATGCATCTGTTTTTCTATCTAAATTGAAAGGTTTTCAGAGAAAAAAAATCAAATAGTAAGGTAAACTGCATTGCTGGGCATGTTTTTCTGAGATCTATGGGATAAAATTGTAACTCTATCAATGACAAAGGCACATCTCCCTCAACAATAAACAGTAGCTGTGGCCATGGCAGATTGGCAGATTCAAAGGCAGATTAAAAGGACAGAGGAGAGGAAGCAGCCTATGAACATGGGTCTGATATCAATGAAATAAATACCGTCTACATGTTGGCTTTGCAAGGTCCTTGTTCCTTTGGAGTTCTACTGAGTAAGTTGTGTACTCATGCTTTAAAAGAGACAAAATTCCAGGATGGGAGTGGGAATGGAAATTGGACTCTACATTTAATTTCCTTTTCATGTGGTTTTTTTTCCAAGTTTTTTGAGCATCTCTCATATGAAAAGAGGCTGAGAGGTGTGGGACTCTTCAGCCTGGAGAAGGGAAGGCTCAGGAGGGATCTCATCATTGGGTATAACAAGTCAGAGCTCAGTAGCAGAGCATCATCCATGTTCATTGCAAGGTGGGTTGGACTACATGAACTTTTAAGGTCCCTTTCAACCCAACCCATTCTATGGTTCTATGCATACCTGATAGAAGGAAACAAGGAAGAGTGAGCCAGACTTTCCACTAGTGCCCAGCAAGAGGTCAAGGGGTAATGGGAACTAATTAAAACACAGGTGAATCCATCTGAACATGAGATGACACTTTTTTTTTACTATAAAGGTGATTAAACCCTGGCCCAGGTTGCCCAGAGAAGATGTTGGAATCTCCATCTGTGGAAAGATTAAAAATCTGATAGCCGTGGGCCAAGAGGTTCTAGATGACCCTGCTTGAGGACAAAGTTGAGTCTAGGTGAACTCAAGAGTTCCTTTCCAAACCAAATGATTCAATGATTCACTTGATATCCAGTAAGACCAGAAACAGCTTTTTGGAAGTGCAAGGCAATGCAGTCCCTGGTACAAGAGGATCAGTTGCCAGAAGAGCAACTTTTCAACCTGCACAGTTGACAAACAGACATGAATGAACAAGTAAAGTTGATGAGCCAAGGATATCCTAAAAACAGAATTTGTTCTTCAGATGTATTCATCAGATAAAGCCCAGGGCCTTGGTCCCTGATTTTATGAAAGGAGATTGGTAAGGATGTGCTTTGAGCTATTCCAGCTCTCATAATGGATAATTATGTAAGTTGTACACTGTACTATTGCATTTTTAATAAGGAACAGACTGTCACCACCATCCTTTTAGGCAGCAGACTAAAATCCCCAGCCAAGAAAAAAACCTGCTGTTTCCACCAAGTTTCTCAAGGCATTGTGGAGCAAGCTGACTTGGAAACAGCTGCCTAGAAGATAATTCTTACAGTTTGCTTCACAGTTCTGGTAGGAAGACAACTGAAATTTGGGAGGAGTCAATTTGCTGATCGGTGTTCTCTTGTCTCTTTCCTTTATTCTTACACCTTGTCAGCAAGGCAGCAGGGTTTCAAATCATACCCAAATTCTTTTCCAAGCCTTGGAGAACTATGACTTCGATACTGTGGGTTTTGGAAAGACTGAAAAACATACAAATGCTTGATATTTTAACTCAAAAAATATTATCTAGAGTATTATTTTTTTAAAGGGCAGCTGTTATATATTATACAACTCTTACCTCATTTAAGGACATATAAACTGAGACTTAGCTATAGAGGCACTCCTTACAGCCCAGCAGCTAATGTATGGTAAGATTATTACTTACAATTTAAGTAAACAATTTCTGCCAGAATATTGCAGTAATTGTCTGATCAGTCATCATCTGCTGTTTTCTCAATAATGACAAAAAAAATTAGCCAACAACCTTCATTACTTGTGGATGTTTATGAGTAGGTTAATTTCAACCAGCCAAAAGGGATTTCATAATTAATACATTTAGAGACATGAAGGAATCCTGGCACTTGAAAATTACAAAGTGATGTGCATGGAAAAGATAAGAGACTGTACATACAAGAGATGAGGTACTCCCTACATAAAAACGAAGCTGAAAAGCTGAAGGTTATATAAGTGGATCAGGAAAGCTGTAGATTCCTCTCCCATCTGCTTTGTTTGCAGATTTTGCAGTGCCTTGATGTTACAGCAATAAATCAGGATGACTGTGTTTAGCCTACTTACCTTCTATTGCAAGGACAATTCTTTGCTAACCATCTACACAGGGCAGAGCAGAGCAAAGGACCATTGCAGATAAGTATTGACATAAGGGTTGGATGATTTCATGCAAACTGTGTAGTCTGGCAAGAATTTCAAGTACCTGGAACCACATTTTTCACTTTTGTAACGTCAGAGAAATACTGCCCTGTTCTGAAACACTCCTTTAACTTGATTATGGAATGCCAGCATCAGAACAAACTGTCAACCAGAACATTTACAAAGTGATGTAACAAGAACTCCACTTTGACTTCATATTCACAATACACCAGAAGTCTTCTTATACTGTCTGCTTTTAAGGCAACAAAAAATTTTTGGTCATAACAGTTCTCTACATACACAACACATGCAGAAAGAAACAGCATGGTTTTAACTCCCAAATCCCTTCATGTTTTACCCCTCCAATGCAAAGGAGATTGTAGCAACAAACATGAGGAGGAGAGATCAACAGCCCTAAACCCAGGTGGCTGGGTGCCAGGGAAGGGGCCAGACAGAGTCAGTTCAACACATTTTAAAATATTCTCATTGAAAATATGATGCCATGGTTTTTCTTTCTGATTAATCCTTTAGCTATGCTTTCAAACTAATTTATTTAGGTTCATCCCTAAGAAACTTTGTTCAACACGGAATTTCACAATAAAATCTCTGGCCTTCAACACATAGGGAAGATAACATCTTGTCATTGAGTAATCCTTCAGCATATGTAACTGCCACTAAGTACTACATGTGTAATGTTCAAAGGCATGTTTATGATTTGAATAGAAACAGTTCAGTAGATCTAGATCAGTGAGAAGATGAGACATTTAATTAGTAGTAGTCAGCAGTAGTAGTAGTAGTACTAAGTCAGCAGCTTGTTAACTACAGATACAGAAAGTAACCACGTCCACCTGTGAAAACTGCTCATGTCATAGTGCACAGGATAGACCAATCTTGACTGGAAAACAAAGACTTTAGGTTTGTAATAATTAACTCTCTAGGTATGAGGTTAGGCAGCAGCCCCAGATTTGAAAATTTTAACTTAAAAAAAAAAGGCATCATTTCACTGCTGAGAAGTCAGCCAGGTACCACATTTAAACAGGGCATGCAAATTAAAGCTATTATTATTCTTTACTAATTGTTACGTTTCTAAATGACCACAGTATTTCACTGTAAAAGACAGGAATAAGGAATTCTGTCAAATCGAAATATATTACAAATGGGAATCAGTATATTATCATTTACAGCTTTTTTTTTGCATAGACTACATAGTAACACCTGATTTTTCATTCATCTTTCTCACTTTAGATTTTTATAAAGCCTCTTCAAAAACAGTTATTTGACTGTGATTATTTTCCCTTTGAAGAAATTATCCAGCCAGTAACTGATGTGACACTGACAACATAACATTTGACAGTAGACAATCATTGTAAATTTGAACCATACTGTGAAAAAAAATGGGGCTGCAGAAATAGCAAGTATGGATAGGGTGGACAAATATTTAATAAAAATTAACCTACTTGACCCAAACCATATAGCTACCAGTGAAATTAATAGTATTATTGTATTAACTACAACATAGCTATGAATTAAATTAGGTGATCATTTTTCATTAACCAGACATGGCATCAATGAACTACTGAAATAATGTGTAAATGGTTCCTAAAATTTATATTTAAAAATTATGCAAGTGCTATACCTGCCATAGTGTTCTATGTGTCTTCTGTAATAAGCAAGAAAATTAATAGTTTAACAGTGTAGCATGCCCTTAGGGGAAAAAGGCTATTTTCCACAAAGAAAAAGCACCTGCAAAGACACTTATTTATAGAGGCACATGATAAACAGACTCATGTGCTCATTAAGTTAAAAAAGAATAAAATTCTTTTCTGATGAATTAGCAAAGCTATCATGTATCATAACGATTAATCTGAGTTTCAAGATTTATTGATGTATTTGTTCTGCTTTGGTTTACTTCTGTGTATTGAGCTACTCAGTGCTGTAACACAATTCACTAGTTTGGTCTGAAAAGCAGTCAGCCACTATTTCATTTCCAGCACATGCTAACTAAGTTTCCTTACCAGGTAAATTTATTCTGTGTGGCACTTCTTAATAAAAGGTTACAAAGACAATCATTAAGATAATTGAGGCAGTCAGAGGACAGAAGAGCAATAA
>JANHGL010006430.1:0-28028 GCA_024611195.1 Ceyx melanurus
GCCTGGGGGGGCGTGGCGGGCTGCGGGGCGGGTTGCGGGGCGGGCTGCGCGCCCTGCTGCACTCTGGGCACTGTAGTGCGCGGGCCGTGCGAACCGACGGGCGGCGGCGGGGCGCGGACTACGCTCGCCAGCGGGCCGCGGGGCACGGCCGCCCTGCGCAGGCGCGATACGGGCGGGTCGGTGTTGTTTTCAACGGCGTCACCGGCAGCTCTAGCCGGTGGTTCTTCTGTGCTGGGCCCTGGTCGGGGCCGCGCTCAGGTAGGTGACGGGGCGCGGCAGCGGGGGACCCGGTCCGCGAGGGGCTGGCTCGCGGGCTCTGGCGGTTTTCTGGTCTGGCGTCGCCGCGCAGCCTTCCCGGGAGCGCGGCAGGGCCGCCCGGAGCGGAGCGGAGCCGGGGGGGGCGCCGGAGCTGGGGCACCGCAGCCGCTGCTAGTCGCAGGGAGCGAGCAGCTCGGGCGGCCGCGGCTCCCTTTGGCGGCCGGGCGGGCTCCGCGGGCTTCGTGCCCGCCTTGGCTCTGGCCCTAGGCGCTGGCGTTTGCCAACTTCCTTCTCTTTCATCATCTGCTGTGTCTCTGCGGCTGATGCAAGGTGCTCCCTTTCAGAGGCGTGGGGTTGTTCCTCTGCCTGTGCTGGTGTCGGGTGCGGGGTTATAGCACCTGTGAGAGGAGTAGTGGGAGCTGAGCGGGGAGCGCCCGGCTCTGGGGGTGAATTGGCTTTTAGAAGCCACATTTGTTTTGCTGGAAATCATAGCAAGGAGATAGTCTCTGTTGGTTGCTAAATATATTCATAAAGAAGAGCGCTGCTTTGGGAAAGAAGTTATACTGCTTGTTAGAAATGAGAAATAACAGACTTGCATGAAACCCCCCAGTAAAATAGCCCTGTGCCATGATTTTATTTCTCCTGTGTGATAAAGAAGCTACTGTAGAAGAGAACCTGGAGCTTTTACTCGGAATGCCAGCAAAGAAAACTCTAAAGAACCCTGGTTCTGATCATCACTTTGTTATTAATCTCTTATTTTGTTAAGTCACCGAGGCTTTTTTTTTTTTTTCAGTCTAGGAGATCCTCTTTGAAGATGGAAGAACTTAGGGGTTTGTTTAGATTGGGATGGTTATTCTTTCTGAGAAGTGTTTATGCAGCATCACAGTGGATAAATGGGATGTCGTATCTCCTTTTTCTTGGTATTCCATTATCACAATACATGAAACTTTAAGCTTTGACACCTTGTTTCTGGTTTGTGTTTCACTAAGAAAGTAGTTCACACTTCTGATTCTCTTCTTCCTAAACCCCCCTTCACAAATACATAGAAGCTGAACTCTGAATTGAAGGGATATTTATTTTGTCTGGATAGAAATTGAAAAGGTGATGTCATGTGAGAGCATAGGATGTTAGTGGGCCTAGAATCAGCTTTCACTTTAAACTGGAGTAGGGAAGAGACTGAGCTATTAACTTTTGAAAAATAATGGCAGGGAAGGTATTTGGTGAGAAACCAAGATAGTGAAGCTGGGTTGGTTGGTTTGTTTTCAATCTTTTGTCTTGGCCTGATGTAGAGGAGATATGGACAGCACTGGCCACATCCAGCACCTTTGGGTGGCTAGGAAAAGGCAGGCTGGTTCACAGTGGGTCTTTGTCACTTGGTAGTGAAGAATAGTGAAGAATTCAAGTTGTGCCAAGAGAAATTTAGGTTGGATATCAGGAAAAATGTATTTACAGAGAGGGTGGTTAGGCATTGTAATGGGCTGCCCAGGGAGGTGGTGGAGTCCCCATCCCTGGAAGTGTTTAAAAATCATGTGGATGTGGTGCTGGGGGACATGGTTTACGGACCTTGGCAGTGCAGGGGGAATGGTTGGACTTGATGATCTTACAGGTCTCTTCCAACCAAATGATTCTATGATGCTATGAATATGAGCTGGTGAAGATTTTGTTAGTAGGTCAGTTTAACCACTGGGGTCAGATTAGTCTTCTGCTTTTCATGTGCCTTTAAGGGACTGGATTTGACCTCAGATGTATTTATGATTGTGTTTTATTAATCTTTTACAGAAAGAAAACATCAGTCAATAGCTAAACTTTTAGGAACACTGTTCTGAGATTTTTTTTTCTAAAACCTTTTTAGGCCATGTTGCTCTTTTAGAGCTAATGAATTAATTATAATTAATAAAATGCTTTCCTTTTGATAACTGCTTTACTCATGTATATATGTTTGCTGAAGGTGCTTGTAGGAATTTGGCAACTCTAGAGATGCCCTTCAGCCTGATGCCTGATATCTGTGATATTTTATAAATCTAGCAGTTCTACCCATAAGCCTCAATGTTTTTTGTAATATTATTTTATTTATTAAAAAAAAAAAAGTACTAAAAGTTTCTACTTTGGAGATTATTCACCTGTATGCAGTTAAATATGCAATATTTGTATATTCTGGTTGAATACGAGTAACTTTGTACTCAAGGCCAGCAATTAATGAAACTGCTGATTGGTTTTCTGATTTATTTTTTTTTTATTACTTTTTTGGATTATGCTGATAGCCACATAGCTCCTGAAGCTTTCCTTTGGGAAGGAAAGACAGATGTTTAATGCTTGTGCATCCTGAGGCCATGGTTGTGTGTTGAGCAGAGTTGGTTTTATGCAGTGCTCAGTGAGGTGTCAGTGTGTGATGTGGATGGGGAGGGAGAATAGCAGAGCATTTGTGAAGTTTCAGACATTCCCCGTGATGAAATGCTGGGCTAGCTACAGGAAGACAGAGGTTACAACAGAATCTGTTGTTAAAACTTGCTCTTTCCAAATTTGTAAAAGCAGTTGTGTAAAAAGATTCCCCCCCTTTCTTTTCTTTTTGTGTTTGAAAGGGTTTGCATTGTGTGACTTCATTGTTTTTGGTCCAGTGCTGGGATGCATTAACGTGGGAATTGCCATGTTATGAAACCACAGCCTGAATTTCTTCCACAGTGGGGATAGGAAGGACTGGGTAAGCTCCTTTCACTCTATTTGCCCCAAATGGGAATGGCTTTATACTGAAGAAAATTCTTTGTATCCTAGCTGGCAGTGTTTCTAAGAGGTGGTGAGTTCTGCTGCTTACCTTGCTCTGAAAGGAATGCTGCTGCTGCTGCACACCTGCTCAAATTCACATCAAGCATATGTTATCATCCCAGGAAAGCTCTGGAACACAGTCTTCCCCATTTGAGCATTTGTGTTTTTTTTAATGACTGAAGAATTGTGATTCTTTAAAATAATCAGGATTTATTTTTTTGTTGCTGGAATACAGTATAATTTAAGAAAAAAAACCAAACCACACTTCCACCCCCAGTCCCCTGCAGCCTTGGTGTTCCCCAGCTGAGATTCCAGGAAAATCAGTGAAGAAGGAAGAAAAAGATCTTCAAGGAAAATTACAACTGTATTCAAAGTAGGGCTTTATAATAAATGGAAATCCAGTTTCTCTCTAATTTTGATACCCAAGTGTCCTCGTTTGGGTGACACTAAGTTGATTGTTAGGGAATATTTTTTTGTTTATATATGAACTGCTTGCAGTTGTCACCATTGCCTTTTTTAATAGAGGAACCCCAAATATACTAGTTGAAGTTGATGAAGAAAAAGATAAACATAGAGTAACTAATTCAGAGACAGGAGACAAATGTTTACCATTTATTGTAAGAAACCTCAATGTGTTTGGAAGTGTTTTATTTTCTTGTGCAAATTTCTGGCCACACTGGCATGCTTAGGTGCAGTAATTGAAGGTTGGTTTGTATTTTCAGTGTTAACAAAGTGTGAGTAGAGAGAGACAGGTTTCATAATAACAGAGAGTAAATACATTTAAACAGGTAGGTGCTTTGCTCTTACTGGAAAGAACTAGATGTGGGAAATAAAGCAGGTGCCTGAAGTTCTCAGAATTCTGCTTTGTCAATGTATTCATGTTATGGAAGCTTATTGAACCATGGTTTCTTTTGCTATGTTATTACATTAGATGCATAATGTAACACAGAAATTATTGGGAACTGTTCTATTTTGGGGATTCCCCCCCAATAATTCTATAGTAAGCTTTATTTAACAACCTGATATATTCTTATTTTAAAGAGCAAGAAATGCATTACAGTTCTTTTTAAAGTATTTGTATTACTTAAGAACTTTGGTTTTACATATTCAGATTATTTTTTTTAATGAATACTTCTGGTACAGGAGTAAAACTAAAGAGGCAGCAGCATTCAGAAAGCTGTCTTGTGAAAATAACCACCAGAAGTCATTCAGTGGTATTGTCAGGAGTCACAATTGTATTTGTTTTATTGTTGTTTTGGTTTTGTACTTTCCAGGTACTCTAAATTTTCTTCAGAATCTATATTTGAGAGTACTTCAAAGAAAACATGAAACATTCTTTTGCCCAATAGGTGAAAAATATTAGTTAGAAAAGATCCTAATTTGTCTCTTCTCACAATAGGCACAGTGTATTTCTTGAAGAAACTGTAGTTCCTGTGCATCTAACTGTTCAGAAATGACTTCACCTACTGAAACCTCTTTTAAAACTTCCTGTAGCATCATTGTTTAAACTTGATTTATTGGCTGGCTTTGTATTTGTGTGTTTTATTACCTAGTCTAAGAGCTTTTTGGCTTGCTGAAATAGGTATGTACTTACCAATGCCATATTTGCTTTAAGTATAAAAAAGATAGTAGGAAATATGTGCAAAGAATATATTATTTTGTTTAGGCTTTTAGTTTCTATACATTTTTCAGTTGCAGAGTTACAGTGAGTTCATGTGGTATGCTGTAACATCATGATTTGCATTCTACTTTATTTTTTTTCAAGAGTGCAGTGAAATGAATGTATCTTGCATGTTCAAAGAATCTAATTCTGTTTGCAGTGTGCTTTGAAAATGTCTGAAAATTCAAGTGACAGTGATTCATCTTGTGGCTGGACTGTCATCAATCATGAGGTACCCAATCTCAAATCAGTAAAGTTGTCAGTTTAAGACTAGCCATATGCAGGAAAGTATTTCTTTTTAACTTTGTAGTTTTTGTTTTGTGTGGATCTTGTGTATCAGTGGTGAATGAATTTGTGTGGCTTCAGTTGTGTTTCTGTCCATCTTTTGATCTCTGCTAGTGTTATTTATTAGGCAAGCTTTTATTTGTGCTGAAATGCTAGAATTCCCTAATTCAAGTCAAGTCTTGGCATCTAGCTGTTTGTAAAGAGATCTAGTTTTTGGCTTATAAATATGAGTTGTCAGCAAGGTGATATTTAAGAGGTGGTTAAAACTACTTTTCCTTGTTTTGGCTTGGATGACAAGTTGAGAATCCTATTGACAAAAGAGAAACAGAAAACTTACTTCAGCCCTCAGGTTCCTGTGGATGTGGGAGTGCATAGTCTGCAGAACCTTACAGACTTGGAATAAAAGTGAAAGGATTTAGAAGTTGGCTACAACAGCTGGGTTACTCTGCTGTGAATTGGGATGTATTTTCATAATTGGGATGGTTATTTTGCAGTGTAACTGAAGATGTGCAGTATAAAGCAATTGATCTAAGACAAGATGGTAGGAAGGCAGGGGTCTGTCTAGACAAAGCAGAATGGATTTCTGGATGTAGAGATTTCTGCATTTTCATTTATTCTTCCCTGCTTAAAAGAAATAAAATCATTCTGTTGGGGTGGGAAAACACTGGTGTTTAAGAACCCATTGGTGTTGAAGAGCTCCCATTAGGTGTTCTCCTGCCAACAGCTTTGAATGTGAGTGTGAAGAAAGCAGAATGAACGGGGTGGCTGGATACCCTTCACACACCCCTGACCCAGGAGAGGGGGTGACATTGGGAAAATTATTTGGATATTTAGGAAATGAATAGAGCTGAGGATGAGACCAATTTGGAAGACAATAGGATTGCTTTCTCACCTACTGAAACCGGTGTTAGCAGTGAGGCAGCAAATTAACTGAGCTAAGAGTGGCAAGGGAGGGCAGCTGCCTAGGAGAAGTGACAGCTGTGTGCTGAATTTCATGTCAGCTTTGGACAGAAGTGGTGCTGTGTCTTGTGGGACTCCTGTTAAGAAAGGACTTCCTAATTTTGGGTAGGATTGTAGTGAGGAGACTCCATTCTCAGCCTCTCTGCTGCTGAGGCAACGGAAGGATGCTGGACATCCAGCAACCAGTGAGTGGGGGGGTTCAGACACCCACCCCATGCTGCATGTGTTTATGAAAGGTTATATTTTACTTGGATAATCCACCTTTCTTAGTATTTCAGCTAAAATTCTAAATATTTTTAATATTTAAATTATTAAAATTCTATTTTTTTTTAATCTGTGTTCCTGATTCTTGCCTTATCATGGAGCTTGGGCAAACAAAACTTCTGTAATTCACTTTCTTCCCAGTTGAAGAAACAAAGTAGTAGTTCTATTACACCAGAAAACAATTGTCACACAGTAAATCTATACAACTTTTCTAAAACCCAGCTAAACCAAAAACTTCAAATCAATTTGTATTTTCTTTCATGAGATTTCAGTTAGATCTTATAAATTAATATAATTTATAAGTTAGATCTTATAACTGAGTGGCAAATTTCTGCAAAACTTATGATTAAAATAGTATTTTTGACTACAAAAGTATTACAAAAGTTGTCAAATAACTGAGTTAATTTTTGAAGCATTTTCAGGAGGAACATGACTGTTCCTTCTTAATATGTAATGTGATTGTAGAATGTATCTTATCCAACTTTTTGTGAGCTGTCTAGTCTTCCTGAAGTACAGTCTCCTCTTAAGTGTCCATGTTTGCTTCAGCCCTGAAATGAGGCATCTAGGGAAGCTGATCTGGAAGTATTACTACTACTGTAATTTCACACCTGCTGTTGCAAAAATAACTCTGTCTGTTTACAAAAACAACTCCAGTTATTTATGGATCAGGGTGACTTAGTGTTTTTTTAGCTACCTTTTGCACATTTTTAGTTTTCTATCAACCTTGCTCTTGTAAAGAAAAATGACAATATGAAGATGAAATATTTAGAGTTGTCAAACATATTTCTTGTCTCTACTGCCTGTGGCTTCCAAGCAGTGTTTATTTTCAGCTCCTGTCCTGCCCTAAGGTTGGTGCTGACTGGCAGCAGTGGTAACTGAGGCTTCTTTCTGGATTAAAGATGGAAATCCAATTGAGAGATTGTACACATTTTTGTTTAACATTACAACTGAGATCAGCAAAAACACCCATTCAAATTTACTGATGGGAAGTGAGGTGGAGTAGTGTTATATTTTTTCCTGGTAGTAGTACTTACTAGTAGTTAGTGATGTTCTGTGGAAGTTCTGTATTTTCTGTATTTACATACAATACATAGATGTGTGTGCAGGAATCAGATACCATATTCAAAACTCACTTAAACTCCTCTCTTTCTCTAAATTATATTTTTAAAATAGGTCTTGTAAAGGTATTTGAAATATCATAATTAATAATTGATGCCTAAACTGTGTTTTGTTTTTTTTTGTATTTTTTGTGGGTGTGTATTGCTGGTTGGTTTTGTGGTTTTTTTGGTTAAGGTTTTTTTTTCAGTGATTTTTTTTTTTGGTGGTTGGTTGTGTGTGGAATTTTTATTTGTTTATGGGGTTTTTTTCCTAGAATTGTCTTCCTCTGCCTATTTTTTTAATTCTTTTTTAGTCATCATAAATACTACACACTGATAGTTGTTTCCCCTTAGTTAATGACTTTATTTTCCTTGCTTTTCTTAAAATTCTTCAGTTATAAGATTTATTCTCTTCTGTTTCTATTATTAATGTGCTGTTAACTTTGTAACCCTTTCCTTCTGCTTTACTGATGGAAACTCCAGTAACTGTAATTTTCATTTAAAAATCTTCAAATCCAGGGTTCTGACATTGAGACAGTGACTTCAGAAAATGGAAGCACAAATGATAACCATGAGTTTGTCTCAGAAGAATATGTTTCTTTGCAAGAAGAGGAGAAGCCAATTGATTTGCAAGGCAAGATATTAAAAGAGGAGCAATTCCATAAAATAAGTAATTATCTGTTGTAAAAAAAATTTATGGCAATACTGTTGGAGTTTGTACCCTTTGTAGGTATCTATCAAAATATTTGCTTCACCAGTATTATGAAAAATACTGTCATCAACTTCATTAAATATTTTTTTCCCTTGAAATAGATTAAATTAGTGAATGTCTTTCATTTTGTCAGTGTTTTATATGTGTTACAGAATCAATATGTACTGGTGTTATTGGAGGATATCAACAGCACTTCTATAAGCTAAAAATTGTTCATTAATAATGGTTTAGATCAAATAAGTGATTTGGAAGGAAACATCAATGCTTTCATACTTAAAATAACATTGTAATGCTGTGTCAGCATTTACTGACAGTATGGAAGTAAATGTGGTGTATATTAATATAACAAAAATCCTCCACTAATTTTAATTACTAAATTTAACACTCTATTTTTTAATATTGGTATCAGAAGTTGGGCATAACAGGTTCAGTGTGTAGCTGACTAGATTGTTTGGGTGTTTCCAAATTCATAACCCCTCTTTGTAGGCCCTCAAACTCCCAACAACTGTTTGGAAAATATTTTAATTATCCCTGCATACAAATGCATTGTGGTATCAAAGTATTATTTAAATCTAACTGTGCTTTCTATTTATAGGATACTTGCATTATGATCAGCATGAGCATTTGAATTTGAGCATCCTCCAAACTGATGTATTACATAATGACAAATTGGATTCTGATATTTGTTAGAGGGATATGAACAATGAGAGTTAGGATATTTTTAGAAAACCTTCCTTGATATGAGTAGATAATAGAAATCTGTCACTATTATACATATTTTAATATTATATGGGAGGGGACATCATTTATGGTAACTGATTTTAATCTCTTGTTTGCTTGTTTACCTCCTTTCATTTCTGTAGCTCAGTGCAATGATGGTGGAGAGATACCAGTGGTAGAAAATCTCTCTGCTTTTGAGGAAACTGAGGCAGTTCCAGAGGTAAATAATGCGATGTTACTCAGAAGCTTCTGTAGGCCCTGACAGTGACATGCAATGGTCTGAAGGCATTAAAATATATATTCTAATTAAAGCACTAAGAATTCTTGCTTTTTTAAAAAAAAGTATGTATCTGAATAATTATTATATTGTCCATTTCCCTAGGGAAATAAAGTCCCTGATGATGGGTCCTGCATTGGAACTATTAGTGATGATTCTGACATTGTTACACTTGAAGCTCCCAAACCAGAGGAGACTCAAAGTCAGGAGGAAGCTCCAGATGATGGTGAAGAAGCTCAAAGTTCAGAGGATTTTAACATGGGTTCCTCCTCTAGCAGTCAATATGCATTTTCCCATCTAGAAACTGGTAAGAGCAATGAATTACTAGACAACTGTGTGCAGAAATGACACCAGGAAAAAACATCTTTGCTTAAGGAACCTTCTTTGTGGAGAGGGGAGAAAAAGTTGGTCTTGTTCAGAACTTGTCCCACTTTTGCAGTCTCAGGACAACTGTAGTTGCCCCAACTCTAAAACTTTGTCCAAATATATCTCTGCAGCCTTCTTATTTGAAGGTGTTCTCTCCTTTTATGACTTTTATATTTTTAAATATAAAACAAATTTCTAGTATATTTTTGAAAATGACAGGGTTAGTTCAGAGAGTAACTCTTGAGTTTTCTTTTGGCAGATGTGTGCAAAAGGAAGGCTCTTAATACTTTCTCCAACTAGAAGTGAACAAATAGCCAACAAAACCAACCAAAGAGCCCTTTACTGTGGTGTTTCTCTTTTCTAGTTCTCTAGTCTTCCTTTTTAATTCTGTTTAGCTGCTTATTTGTAATCTTTTCTGTTCTCTTTATTCTCTATAACACTCTTGTGTTACTGATTTTTACCTTTCACAGTAAATTTATTACAATGGAATCAGAAAATGACAGCTTAGCATCTAATCATGACCAGTGATTGATTTGTAACAAAGCTCTCACATTAAGTCTTCTGGATGACTTGACTTGCTACTTAATTTAAAATTAAGTTGACTTTCTTTTTTTCTTTTAGGTCTCAGTTCTAAAAGTGCCTCTTTTTATGATTGTTTTTGTTTTGTTTTTGTACACAAAAGTGAGTTG
The DNA here is from genome assembly GCA_024611195.1 of Ceyx melanurus. Taxonomy (NCBI): domain Eukaryota; kingdom Metazoa; phylum Chordata; class Aves; order Coraciiformes; family Alcedinidae; genus Ceyx; species Ceyx melanurus. The sequence continues at coordinate 10,049 of JANHGL010006430.1, forward strand.
GCTGGAGAAGCTGAGGAAGATTCCTGGTTGTGTAAGGGGATGGGGAAATGAGGTGAAAGAGCATGTGTCTCACAGCCTTCCTTTCCAAGGTGGTGTGATTACATTGATCAGCTTCTGTAAAGCTGATTGCTTATGGCTTGCATGGAGTGTTCTGAAAATTAACATTAGCTATCTGACTTGGTCTTATAGTAGTGTTCATCTATATGGATGCTGAAAGGCATCTTCACTGAAGAATTTGTCTGAGCTGACAGTTAATTGCTTTTTTTTTGAAAAAATTAGCATTTTTTTGAATGCTAGACCTGTATGTAAATTTGGAATGGGCATCAGGAAGCTTTGTAATACATTTTAACGTGTGTGCTTGGTGATTTCAATGAATGCTTGTTGTTGCATTCCAAATCTGTGTGTGATAGGCAAAAAGAATTTCTTCCTTCTAGCATAAGCTGATTGCAGCATGGCCTTCAGTGCTGTGCATTTGACTGATCAAGTGTTACAGAAAATGTCTGCAGTACTTTGTCATTTATTTAAATGACAAAGTTTAGCAGTCAAAACTTTCATGCCACTTTTTAGCAGTGGAAATCTTTCCCATCTGCTTCTTGGTCAGGTTTTCTATCGTGTTGGAAAAGGATGAACTTCAGATTTTCCTGATGTAGGTGATAAAAAAATGTTCTGCAAGGTTTTTCTGCCACTTGTACTTGCAAGGCAGTTCCTCCTTAGGCTGTCTTCACCATGCAACCAAAAGTGTTTTAATAATGCTTCTTGAATGAAGTTAACAAGCAGAATGCTCATGTACTGAAATAAACTGCAACTAGGCTTGAGTTGTATCTCTGTAGGAATGGCAATGAAAATCACATTTTACACCTGGAAGTGTAATGTTGCTGACACATTGCCAGTGAGTGCCTGTGAGTGGCTTTAGTGTCTTACAGCTTTTTGTCTTTGCTTTCTGATTGTTGTGTCTTTTATTTGTTTTCCTATTTGTTCCTATTCTGTTGTCCATTGTATATCAAAGCATTTCGTATTTGGCTAGAAGCAGTTTGTTCCTTGACCATTCTTGTATTCCAGATATGTAAGATTTATTGGTTTTTGAAAAAAAAAAAAACAAAACTAAAAAACCTAAATAAGCAAAATAACACTTGTCTTCTGTCCTCTATAATCCTTTTATAATGTCTGACCTTTGCATTCTAGTAAAAATACCTCTCCTGATTAATTTCTGAATGCTTGTCTTTATTGCCCAGGACTAGGAAAGTATGTGTCTGCCTGGGTGTCTCAAAAATAGTGTCCTTTTCTGGCAAGCTACATAAATTAATTTTAAGACTCTGCATTTGAAATAGCTATTTAGGTGATTTGCCTTCATTGCAAGGGCTGCTTGGTCAGTATGGCTTGACCAGAGGCTTTGTTGATCACATCAAACCAGATACATGAACAGGGTGTTTGAAAGCTGCTTTCTCACCCTGCTGCTGCTTCTCCTTGGGAAAATGATGCTTTTGAGGGAGGGAGGTGAAATAATCATTACCTATGTACTGGATTATAGAGTCATTTACAGTACATGCAGCAAGCACTTGTGCCAGTGACAAGCAATTACAGCTCAGTCACAGTATAGTGCTTTTGGCCACAGGACCATGAATGGGATCATAAATATCATCTTGCCAAATGCTATAGAAGGGATTTTGGTATGGTCAGAATTTGTTCTTATCTCAAATCTTGGCCAATTTCACTCTTCCAGAAGATCAGTTATGTAGTGAAAACTTTGGATCTGGAGTGTTAGGGAGGAACAGAGAAGTTTTTTGTTAAAAGAAGGATAAAGATGTGTAGCATATGGTACATGTTAAAATAAACAAAGCTACATATTAAATATATTTGCAATGCAAAGCTTTGGATATTTATAGCACCTGCATTAATCAAACTTTAATATTTTGTCTGCAACTCAATGTAGATGTTAGAATTTATTTATTTATTTATTTATTTAAAAAATATAAAAAATCATGCCTCTCTTTTAGGAGCCTTTCTTTTTGCAAGCCTTTATGTTGCTCTTTTATGCTGAAAAACTGAATTCTTAACCTTTCTACTTCACAGAATTTGCCGAGGTAGTACATGTAGATGCTTTAAGAGGCAGGATTATCTAAAAGAAACACTTTCTAATGAGTAAATGCTAAGGTATGGGGAACTGCTGTACAGTTTTTTGCTCATGCTATCTTGATTCTTTCTTCCTTTAAAAAAATTAATAAAATTTAAAATGCGAGTTTGGACATGTGAAAAGAATGTTTGATCTCTAAAGTTAAAAATTAATGTTCTCTATGATATAATTACAAATAAATTTTGCATAAAGCTGGTGCATTTTAGTACTTTGATGGTTTTTGAAGCAACAGGTACTGCATTTTAAAGGCTGTTTCGTGTTGGTTTTCAGTTTTTTCCTCCCAGGCCAGCAATGCTGAATCAAGCAGTGATGAAACCAGCAGCCAGTGCAGCCCCACAGTGAGAAAGCGGCGGGCGAAGAAGAGGCTGATCTCCAGCTCAGAGGGTGACCCTGGGACACCTCCTGAAGCTGAGGCTGAGCCTCCCAGAGAGGAGCAGCACAAACGCCCCTTCAGCAGTGGCCTTAACCAGTGTGTGGTGCTAGCTTTGGTGATTGCCATCAGCATGGGCTTTGGACACTTCTATGGTGAGTCTGTAGGAAACACAGAGAAAATCAACATCTTGCATACCAAATACCATCTTACTGGAGCTGGTGTGTTTTCTTGTTCTCTGCCAACAGTCTAAACCTAAAAATGAGAAAGCAAAATCAAAATATGGATAATATAGGGAAACACTTCAACAGTGCTATTATATTTAATATATATTACTTGAAAGTAAATAAAAATAAATCAGTTTTTGGTAGCCCTTCTAGATAGAAATTTCTTCTCAATGCAGTGTGTACCCTTCATTTCTCATATCTTTTGAAATAAAATCTGTGGTAGTGCTTACCATCTTTGAGAGCACTCAGACTTGTTTCAGGCTTTTGTCCCATGTGTACTTAATGACAAAGGGGTTAATAGTATCAGTATTTTTCTCTCTGCAGTTGTCCTTGCAATTCCAGAGTTGTTTAGGGAATCCAGGATAACAGCAGGTTTGGGGTTTTTTTTGTGTTCAGTGTGTTGCCCACAGTTAAGCAGTATGCAGATTGTTACTGTAGTTAACAAAACAGCAAAACTCATTCCAGATCTACAGTCCTGATCTTCTAAAATATACATGATAAAAAGGTTAGAGGATATTTAGTTTTAATAATATTTTTTCTTGAGGAATTTTAGTTTTATATGAAAATGTGCCTTCATTAGAAGACTTATGATTCCAGTCTAGGAAGATTTGATTTTGACTAATGGTTAGGGCTCTAAATGTTTACATTTATTTTGAGATTTATAGTAATTTTCACTTGACTTTTTTTTTTTTTCTTCCCCCTCTTCCTTCTTAGGTAAACCTGAAGGTAAGTCATGAGTGATGTATTGTGGATACTATGCTTGCATTCAGGTTTACTTTTTAAAGTGTCTGTGTACGCCCACATCCATACATGAATGCCTAATTATATTAAAATAAGCAAATAATTACAGTCTTGAATTAATAGTGTATGTGGGATTGTAGGAATGACTAATCCAGTCATGGAAAATACTTTGTATTTACCAACTGCAGCTGGTAGTAGCTAGTGTAAAAAAATTACTGATGTACATTGGCATGCTAGAAGCAGAGAGGAGCACAATGACCACACTCATCTTTGGTAGTACTTTAACTTGAGGTTTCAGTTCTGTTCATTTAAATTTGAATTAATTATAAAAACTAGCCCTTTAGAGAACTTCAAAGAAAACTATGGATTGAGAAATACATTTTGAGACATCTTAGGACATACTTAGGATTGTACCTTGATTAAGGGATTCACTTGTATATCCATTGAATTATGACAGCATGCTCAGCAGAAAAAAGGCAACTCTGGCTTTAGTGTTTGCTGCTTCAAGTGAAGGATTTTCATTGTTATATGATAACTGTTCTTTCTTCCACTAGAAAGGAAATCAAACTCTGCTTTCCATCTTCCTGGTTTTGGGTTTATTTTTGTTTCTTAGATTTATTTTTTTTTTTAATGACACACTTGCAAAGTTTTCCATCTTCCTGGAAAACTGCTTAATGTTTTTGATTCAGAAAGGAATTAATGTTTTTCCACAGCAGTCTTCTAAATGCTAGGCTAATTGTCATGTAAGAGGATTGGTGAGGGTGGCTTTTTATGAAATAACTTTTTAAAGTATTTTTTCCTCTCTATCTGGTTAGTGTTTTCACTGTTTAACTGAAGCTCCATGACCCCTTTGGCTTTTAAACAGGTAGAAAGCAACTAGGATTAGGTCTTAATCTAGGGTATTTTTTCAGTGAAATGTTGTGTCTTGGCCTTTATCTAACAATTGAAAGGTAGGATGTTTGCTTCCTCTTCAGCCCTTGCTGGGTAAGACTGGCAAGATAGGGCCTGCAAGTACTTGCTGCTTTGTGAGAAGTATGGTGTTTCTGCATGAAAGCTTAAATACTGTGCTAATATATTCTTATTCATCTAACTTAACAGTAGAAGTTGTTCTGAAATGGATAATGCATGGGCTATTATGGGCTTTGCTTTTATGGTGGCTTGCATGTTGATTAATAAAGACAAAGTCCCACTTACCCTTTCATAACACTGGCTGTTTTGTATCTATGCTTTTGTGTTCCAAAATTCCTTTATTATCATCAAATAAGACAGTGTATCAGTGAATTTTTGGATCTGTTTGAGAAATTATCATTGGAAGAAAGAGAATCAGTATGTAGCAGTATGGTTTTATAATCTTCTTTTACAGGTAAACAGTTACTAGCAAGTAATGGGCAGAAATGGCAAGATAAGAATGCTTTTGAATTTGCAGGACAAAGAAGATGATGTTGAGGTTGATCTGTTCCTTTAACTACACTTAATGCAAGTCAGACTATCAGAAAGAAGGCTTTTTTTATCTTTGTAGGTACAATACAGATCCAGAAGCGTCAGCAGTTGGTGACAAAGACACGTGAACTAAAAGATGACTTTTACCAGTGCCAACAAGAACAAGGCTATAAAATGCATCAGAAAGTGGGGGTAGGTATAAGGCTGGAAGTCATTGCTACCCTGTTCTTATGTGTGTGATTTACACAAAGTGAAATTATTAAATTAATACTCTATTTTTTTTGAGTATTTTTTTCTGAGAATATTATTTTTCTTTCCCTTTAATTCTAGAGAAAGATACTGTGTTTTGATAACATTTGTAATGGGAATGTGTTTAAACGTACTGGGTTCTGGTTGTGTAGCCTGGGAGTTATCTGGGCACAGAGACTGTCTCTTTCCCTAAGACATAATCTTTTAAACATTAAACATTTAAACAATAAACATTTTCTTTTATGTTGCTGATAGCAGCATCTGAACATAATTCAGTATGTTTAGAGTTTGTAAAGAATTTCCAGAGACTGGAAAGATCCTTTTGTGTTAGGATATAGTAACATGAAAATGTATTTTCAGTAACAAATTTGGTTTAAAATAATTTCCTGGATTTCTACCCCAACTATTGAATGCCCTTGCTTTTGCTAATGGATTTGATTTTGTAATCTGCAAACCTAGTTTGCTGAACACAGAGCAAATGTGCACTGCCCTTTCAAGATGTTACAATTCTTCTACCCAGTTTACTATCCTTCAGCTAGTTAAAACAATATAAGTAAAGAGTGATGACCTCTGGTTGAAGAGGGAGCCTTTGACATAGTCTGTGTTGCCAAAAAAAGTGTTAATGTGTTTCTCTGAGATAAACTAGCTCTATTTTTATATCTTGCTGCAACGTGTCACTGGATCCAAAATGATAAGAAAGACAAAGGTAGCCAGAGTTTACATCTTTCTTGCTGAACGATTCTAATTGTAGTGTTTGTTGCTTGTTTTCTTGTTGTTTGTATTAGTCACTCAAGGGAGATATTGCCACATGTTTGACCTCCACTGAGGTGGAGAAGAAATCCTTTGAATCGCAAAAGAAAAGTCTTGCTGCAGAAAATCAGCACTTAAGAGAATCTCTAGAGAAGGAAGAAAAAGCTTTGGCCTCACTTCAGGAAGAATTAAGGAAGCTAAGACAACAAATTAGAAACTTGGAGGATAAAAGTACTAGCACTGAGTCTATTGTAATGGAAAATCAGAAATTAAGAGAACATTTGGAAGAGGAAAAGCAAAGAAACCACAACTTTCTTAGGCAAAAGGAAACACTCTTTGCAGAGGCACAGATGTTAAGGAGAGAGCTGGACAAAGAACGTCATGTTACAGAAGCTCTGAAAAAAGAACTGGAACAGTTAAGCACTCGACAAACACCCGACAGTGCCAATGATGATGCTTTAAGAGAAAGCCAGGAAATAGAAACGCTGAGGGGACGACTGGTAGAATTAGAAAAAAAGCTAAATTTTGAGCAACAACGCTCTGATCTATGGGAGAAGCTGTATGTTGAGGCAAAAGACCAAACTGAAAACCAGGAAATTAATGAAAGGGGACAAAAGAAAGGTGCTAAAGGGCAAAATAAGACTAAAAAGAAATCAAAAGAATCCTTTTTTGGTTCAGTTAAAAAAACCTTTGATGCTATGAAAAATTCCACGAAAGAGTTTGTCAGACACCATAAAGAAAAGATTAAGCAAGCTAAAGAAGCAGTGAAAGAAAACCTGAAAAAATTCTCAGATTCTGTCAAGTCTACTTTCAGACACTTCAAAGATACCACAAAAAGCATCTTTGAGAAGAAGTCAAATGACAGAAGACATGAGGCAAACAAGAAAGCCCGACCTTTTTACCAAGAGCATAACTCCTATGAGAATCTGAAGCACATGCATTCCAGGGGACCTAACATGCCAAGAGAATTCCAGGATGGAAGAAAGCATCAGTTTACAACGTTCGAAAAAGATGTGGATTCACAGAAATGTTTCGGTGATCCTCTGTGTAACAGAAAACAGCAGTTTGTCCTCAAGGGGTGCTCTGGCATTTTTGAATGTGCTCATCAAGAATTCATTGGTCTCTTCAACAGAGAGTCAGATCCTATCAGGGTGGATGAATTTCATCGACTAATGAAAAAGTATTTGCATCAAGTTGTACATAATTTTCATCACTGGAGAGAACTAGAAAGCTTCATCAATAAATTTTTTCATAATGGATTATTTATACACGACCAGATGCTGTTCACTGATTTTGTCAATGATGTCAAGGATTACCTGGAAGATCTGAAGGAATACCAAAATAATGACAAGGTTTTTGAGGATTTGGACAAATATATCTACAGATACTACTTTCATTATGATAATGCACCTCAGTATGGACCCAGGTTTGTTTCTATGTTTCATGAACCTGTTAACACAATGAAGTGGTCTTTGTAAAGGCAGCTAGTGCCCTTGTTCTCACAGGGGGTCTTCTAGCATGTGCCTCTCCCTGTGTATCTATATCTATATCTAAATATGCTAGAAGATTTTCTGAAGGACTCCATGGGAATTCTAGGTTGTTATACAAAGCAGTGCAGTGTAAAAATTGTAGTGTGTGTGAGATGTTAGTTTGGGAGGCACTACAGATCCACTGCACGTGGTAAAAACCTTTTACCAAGTTCTGTAGAAAACTGTAACTGCAAGTTAGCTGTTTAGTCTAAAATAAGTCTATGATTGCCTTTCTGATAGAATTAATACACTAACTAGGACTTCCTTCTTGTCCTTCCCTGAATAAGGCAGGTTTGGGATATATTTGAACCAAGCAGGTATTTTCCCTGCTGGCTTTGCAATAATTTCACTGCTGTCTTGTAGCTTAGTATAACACTGCATTAGTCTGTGTGCCCAGAGCAGCTACACTCAAATAGCAGGCTTCAGATCCTCACCCTGACTAAATTTTGTTGAGCCTTGCTTACAAAGGTTCTTGATGAGAATTGTCTCCTGTGTTGTCTGTATCTAGTGGTACTGTAAGAGTTTCTACAGAGCAGTTGTGGAATGCTGCCTGGTTGGGCCAGTGGAGCTATATACAAGGGGCTGTCTGCTACAGACTTGGGTCTGCAGGAAAATTGAACAAGCAGCTTTAATATATTGTGTGGAACTTGTTCTTTCTGCAACACTTTGTGACTTTGAATGTCATTACTATTACAAAATGGGCTATATAGTCTCTTGTGCTAATGAATGTTCTTGTCAGGCAAGAAAAAAATGTATTCACTAATTTTTATACACAAGTTTTCCTAGTAGCCACAATAAAGCTTCTCCCTGTGTTGGTATTTGGTGCAGAGCATATTTAGTGTTTAGATCAAGGTGCAGTTCTTGAGTCAAGTTTCTCTTTTGGACATGTATTGTTTATTATGTAATGTGCCTTATTGCAGCAGAAAGTTTAAATAATTAATTACTTTGGGGCTACTAAATTTGTGAAGTGGTACTTTTCCTTTAAAGGCTGAAGCATGGGGATGATACTTTTATTATCAGCTACCAAGTAATATTTGTAATGTATAGTTTTTGCAAACAGGACATACATTTTTTATTTATAGTCCAAGTACTACTTACTTTTTAAATAATAAATTAGCAAAGTTCATTTAAATTTTTCAGAAAAACAAATTCAAATTAATTTATTGATAGTATTAATGAGCTGTTTGTATGATACTGAGGATACAAATAGCTGTTTATCAGGCTACAGATGCTAATTATGTGATAATATATAGTGCAGTGGGACTGTTTGCATCAAAAACTGCAACAGGTGAGCAAGTGTTTTGTCAGTGCTGCCTCTCACTATAAATGCACTTACTGTAGATTGAAGGATCTGAAGTGCCTGTGTTCAGAAAAGCATGCCTTCCCAAGGGGCTGTAATGTTCTCATTATAGAATAGCTGAAAAATAGATTGAGACTTCACTCAAGCATCACAGTAGGGACAATCAAACAGCTGTTTTCCTAGCTTTCTTCTAAAAAAAACCCTTTGAACAACCAGCTGCAGAGCATTTTTATTTTTAGAAAGGATTTATTTTAAATACACCATCTTATTGATGATTTGAACAAATGTCTTCCTCCCCCTGTTCCTTATAAGAGAAAGGACTACTGAATACTAATTTTGTTTTCAGTCAACCTCAGCATGTTAAAAGCTGTTCCTGACAATGTAATTGTTTCAAAATGCTTTTAGCTCTGCTTTATAAAAAGTGGTAATAAGCTTCTTTTTACTCCTTACAGTCGACCTAAAAGGCCTTTTCCACAGACAGAAAATTCCAGACATGAAAGACAAGCCCAGAAGTACCAGCACCGTAATAAAAGAGAAGGTAAATGGCATAAATATGGTCGCACTAATGGAAGACACATGGCAAATCTTGAAATAGAATTGGGGCAATTACCCTTTGATCCAAAATATTGAGTAATTTATGGTAAAAATAAAATTAGAATTCACATTCTCTCTGGAAAGTCACTTTTTCAACAAAGCAGCAGGATGCAAGCTTTTCCTCTGGATAATTTGATTTTTACACTTTTTTTTTTTTTTGGTTAAAATGCAGAAGTCAAGCTTTCTAATTTGCATATTTTGTACTGTTGCTTTAACTGTTCTTTGGGAGAAATGAGTTTGGGTAACAGCAGTATCATTGCAGAAACTGGGCATGCAATGACTTGTGTATGAATTATATGCTTAATTGCATTCCATTAGTGTAGTTCAAGCTTGAGTCATGCATACAGTATCAATAATTAACTCCAGTATTTGACATTTGACATGCTACCTTCATCTCATCAGTCAAAAAATAGGTCTGCATTATGGTAATGTATTTGTTAGTGTTTTGTAATCTTATACTTGCTTCTTGTCTTCGGGTGGGGTGGGGGGAGAGGTTCAAGAGCCTGAATTGTGAAGAATTTGCTGTGGTGCATTCTAATCTGCTTGCTGACTTAAGCACTTGAAATGTTTTGCATATCTGCATATTATATAAGAAAAATAAAGAGACATTGTGGATAAAAGTCTTTATTTATAAAAACAAACTTAGCATAGCTGTACAGTTCTAGAAAAGTGGTCCAAGTCTTGTCGTCTTCCCATTTCAGTCACACAGTAACTTAGGTTTTCCTCATGTGTTCTAGTGTTGTCAGGTAGGTTGACAGAACACCCCCACCCTGCCATACTGCTCCTGAAGCTGCCTTCAGAAAGAGGTTTGTGTTTCCAGACAGCCCGTGGCTGCCTAATCAGACTTCCCCAATTGACTTGACCCAGATTCAGACTCACTACTCCCTCCTCCTCTGCAGTACTAGGTCTAAGCATAGCACTGCCATGCAGAATTTATCTTGTTAGGTTTTAAGTCTAGAAACTTATCTTCAGGTATGATTCATTCCAGGGTTTTTTTCCTGTAGACGTAGATGTGGCTTCCAACTCGTCCTTGAGGTACATGGGTGTGAAAGACAGTGGCTGTTTTCTCATATCCCCTTAGAGCTAGAAATGGAGATATTTCCTGTAAATGAACATATATTAGTTATCAGTCAAAGTGTAGCTGTGAGCATCACAACAGTGTTCCAGAGACTTTTGGAAACTATCAATACAACTGTCCCCTGGAAGTTTTATCCTTTATTTTAGGAAAGACTGCTAAAAAAAGAGGTACCTATCCTGTTTGATCCTGTGCAGAGTGGATATTCACCAGACACCTCCAAGTACATGGACATCATAAAAGAACTGAGGGGAAAAGGTATTCTGACTTCAGGCATTTTTGCTTGTTGTTGTTGCTTACTTAAAAGTGTGTAGTTCTGGGAACAGACCATACATTTATTTTAATATAGCTTGAGGAGAATTCCCTAAACAATGCTTTGTGGCATGTAGAATTTGCACAGAGGAAAGTGCAAGCCTGAATGTGATGTATGTATCACTGGGATAGCACCTATATGATGTTATGGGTTAGAGTTCAATTTGAATTTAAGCTGTGTTTTAAAAAGTTGTGGACAATTAATTTAAAAAATCTTAACTATAAGTCTCCCAGTATTTATTTTGAAACTTGACCTCAAAACAAGTTTGTTTCATCTTGCAGTTACCATACCTGTTCTAGCACACTGAAGAAGATGAGGTGACTGGGTAATAATGTATCATTGTAGAACTCCTTGTTAAGCCAGCCAAGTGGATTAGAGTAAAATACATCTGCTTCATCAGTATAGTTCTCATTTCCAGTCAGGTCTGGGGGACACTGAAGGAATCTCATTTTCAGAGGACAGTGAACATGACTAGGGAGAAACAAACAACAACAAAAAAACATGCTTCAGGATAAACTGACCAGTATCTTAAGATTTAAAATGTCTTGTTGCTTAAAAGATAACACAGTCAAACTCAAAACTGAGCCATCAGGTTCTTTTCCCCCAAAGTCACTTTCCTCCCTTCTCTATTCTGTATGAAATCAAAAGCAGAATACGTGGATTCATCTCCATCACTGCATCTCTCAACTGCAGTGTTGTCAGCAGCTCACAGTAAGCAGATGTATCATAATGAAAACACCACCTGTGTAGCATCACTTTCTTAAAAAGGTACTTTCCCTACATCAGCTTTGCTGTTTGTAGCTGCTTTAGCAATCTGTTTACCTGCCAGGATCTACTGCAAATACTGGAATAGTGACCTCAGTCATTGTCTACTGTAGTTGCATTTCATTAGTCTGGCAGCAGAAGGTAACATTAATAGACTGACAGCCTGTAGCTTTGCTACACAAGTTACCATAATGGAGCAGTATGACTTGCTTTCAGGAGTCATAAGACATTGCACATCCTCATATAAAGCTAGTTTATGAAAAATAAATAAAGCTTAGATGCTGAATTTTACTCTGTGGTATAAGCATGTGACTTACTGCTGCTATTCACTCTGTATTAATTGTATGGAAAATGAAAACTTCCTTGTATGGGTTTATCCATCTCAATTTATTAAACCTGGGGGGGAATAATCTTTATTTCTGCTTAAGTGTATGGATTTTAATACAGAACACTGTGAATTCCTTTTAATACCTGTAAAATGGAGTAGAGTGACATGGCATCATGATGAAGACAAAAGCTTGTGACTGGTAAGAGTTATTGCAGAGTTGTTGTATGTGACTCATAACATCAAGAGAGCCTCTCTGGTGAATCAAACCTGTGTACAGGGCTGGCAGCAAGTTGGATAAAAACAGGAAACTTGCTGCAGATTTCTTCCATGCTTTCAGGTGTTGCAAAGAATATCCTACAGAAAATTGGAGTAAGATTTAGAGATAAATAAATATTAAAAGCTCCTCTCAGTATTTTTGAAAGCAGCATAACTGGACAGCTATTACTTGGTTGGTAACAATACCTTGCTTTGAGGTATTTTAGACTTCACTCTTTGAACAGAAATTCAAAGTTTCTTTAGACTTTGCCTTTGTTGGATTTAACAGTGTAATGTTAAACCCCTATCTGTCTTCTGAAGTACAGACATGATTTCAAAGTCAGTTCTTTGTCTCTTTACAGATTAGCTTTTAATTTATTTTGGGGGGAAAAACAGTCCAGTAGTGTGGATGAATGATATGTGGTGATTTACTTATGTTCTGATTCATGCATGTCAAGGAGAGACAGAATAAATGGTAACTACTTGTGCTCTGGTATGGCTGTGGTATTCTTTTTCTCCAGCATGCTGAAAGCTTCAGCATTCCCTTATTCATTTTTGAGCAGTTACTATCCTTGGAAAAACTTACTATGTTTTTCCCATCTCCCATCCCTGCCCCTTCTCCCCCACTTTACTTGAAGGACAAGAAATACCCTGCTGTCTCCTGGGAGGAGATAGCCATACAAACCTGCTCCTTACAACCATAACTTAGATGAACCTGGCACAGAAGACAGCTTTGTGTTGCAACACAGTCTGGAAACCATTATTAAGGGATGTGCTTGCCAGTATTAGGAGATAAAAACACTTTATGCAGCTTAACTCTGTGAGCACCTTTACTGAATCCCAGCAAACAAGTTGGAATAGGCCTGTGTCAGAAGTCAGCAAGAAGTAAGTTTAATTGGCCTTCATTTGGTCTGTTCTTACAAATGGCAAATCTTTGAAATCCACTAATTAGTCTGTGGTTTAAATACAAGTGCAAACATTCTATTAGGCTTTTTTCCTGTTTTGTGAAACACCTATGTGTTACCTTTGTGTGGGGTTTTTTTTCTGTTTTTCTTTACAATGTTGACCATTTTGAAGACCACTTTATAACCACTGAGTTATCTGAATTTTTTTTTTTTATTTATTTTTTTTTTGCAAAGGTGACACTGCCCATGACTCCTAACTTTTTAGTAATCTGTTTATTTTTTTTGCAAGGAGTACTTCTAGTCATACTAAGGATTCTCCCACCTGTGTTTCAGTCACTTACTGCTTCTCTGCTTTGTTTTGTTGTTCTCTCCCAGCTGTAAGGAAAGGTTAGGGTAGCTCTGAAAGTAATCTGTCAAATATCTACATTGACTACTCAGTACAAATTATATACTGGGAAAGTTGCAAGACATCTGAAACCAATGCTTACCACAAAAAACCATGCAAAATGGCAGTACTGGATAGATGAACCTGAATTCTTTATGGCTCAGCATGCTGTAATAGAACAGATATAATACTGCAGCAATAAAGTTAATGCATCAATTCTGTTGACAAAATGTTTTGGAGTATGGGGAACTGGAAGAAGAGCACTTGCATGTACTAAAAAAGCTTTTGGCATTAAAGTTTACAGTAAAAATTGACAGTTTTTAAGAACATAATGAGTACATCCAAATTAAGCCAGTTTAAACTAAGTGCTAATAAAAGTACCTGGCTATTAGTGTAGCAATTAAGTGGTCTGATTCTGTGACTACTAGAAATAACTTAGCTCATTCTTCACTCATTTGCTTTCTTTAGTAACACAGTAAAAAGTGGGGATGAGAAGATTCAAGTACCCAAAAGGCCTAAAATGAAGAGAGCTACATCCATTTTTGACTGAAAGAAAAGATGTTTGCTGCCTTGCTACTGTTTTGCTATATTCTGTTACTACTGTAGTCTAATATTTATTACTTAGTTATTTTGTTTTATCTTTTCTTCTCTGAAAATGTCTCTTAATCTACAGTTAAGCTGTTTCTAAAGCATCAAAATTACCTTTTCTTCTGAGTTCTCAACTTAAAATCAGACATACAGTCCTATGATAAATGTTAAGAGCTGTGTGTAGACTTGTGAATGGAGTAAGTTAATAGAGGCCTAAGAGCTTCTCATGTTACTGGAGGTGTATTAAAGAACCTGTATTTTCATTAACAGGCAGTTAGTAAACAGTGTTCTAACTAGTTCTAGTGTTGCTTCAACACCTGTTAGGTGACTGCATGGTGTTTTTTTCATTTTCCATTGAATTTCATGATGAATTATTTTATTCTTTAAGGGTCTAACCAATTCAAAAAATGTTTGGTAATGATACAAGAAGTAGTACCACATAAAATTCTAGAACCTATCTATAATTGACTGCATTTCTTAGAGTGTTTGAATAGTCTGAAGTTTTCTATCACTTAACCTGAACACTGTGTTTTTCTGATCTAGATAGGACCTGAGCTTTGAAAAGGATACAACCAGTGAAAAAGAATGTTTAGAATGAGGAGAAATTACCTGTATACCAACACTGTCCAAATCACTGCCAGGAGAAAGATGTGGTACCTTTTTGGTGCCAGCACACAGCCATGGATAAAGAAAGGTAGATGGGTACCCAAGATGACTGGTAGTCCCTGAGTGAAGTACCAGTGCCAAGGATGAGATCCATAGAATGTTCCCAAGTTCTGCAGCACGTTGAATTTCAAGAAGTTCACCTGAACCAGTACCCACTGGGAGATTTAAGGGAGAGGGGAGGGCATTACACAAATGCAAAGTGAAAACCAACAGCCAAAATGAAGTAGAATCATCACTGGCCTTACATGATACAGCATTTTCATTAATATTTTCATTTTTTTCCTAGTAACTCATCACAGATTTCCTCTTTAGCAATTAAACCCAGCAGTGTGCAAGTTTCCTAGTTGGTTGATAACTCTTGATTTGAGAGCTGAGCAAACTAACCTTTAAATAACAGTCCATTGTGTAAGATAACAGGGCTTATGGCTTAGAATATATTTAGAGATCATTTAGAAACCACTTACCTCACCAAAAAACACACGGTCAATTATTAAAGAGGTTCCTACTGCAACCAATCTGCAACAAGGGAAAGGTGGTTGTACTGATACTGCCTCAATTGCTTTAGTATCACATTCTACTCTTCTCCAAATAGCTGGAACTCCCCAGTTCCTAATCTTGTTTGAGATTATCCATACTGGGGGCTATTTTCCATTAGCCAGTTGCCATCACCCAATGCTGCTGGCACAATCCTAGGTTAAGCTGGAATGCAGTTCCTGTCACCCTTGGGGAATCTCTGCTAGTGCTTTTTTGCAGCATACACATTCATTCCCTTAAACTGTGGCAAAAGGATTCCTTGTTTTTTTGCATTAAATCAGCTCTTTTGGGTTCTCTCCTTGCAGTGGTAAAAATCAATCTTAAGATACAGCTCTGCAGAGTCATAGTGTAAAACTCAGAACTTACCCAACTGGAATGCAGTTGTGTACGATAAGGTCTGATTTCCTCTGTTCTTGCAGAAAATGAGTGAAGACCAAAGGTATCCATGGGATAACAGCAGTGGGACGAACAACAATTGCAAGTGCTACTAAAGCTAAATATTTGCAACTAGAGGGAACATAAGAAAATCAGAAGTTTTCCCAAAGGCTTGTTCAAATCTTCTGTAGACAGTGACATTTCAACAATGTAAATACTGCCATGTTTCTGGCCAGAATTTTTTCATACTGTTATCAAAGAGGAAATTTTATTTTCTCTATGCAGACACTGTTTTGCTTGAAAGGCTGCCAACTATGGAATTACTTTATTAGCAGTGGCACTGCTAATTAGAAGTACATACTTGCTTTAAAAATAGGTATCTGATAAAGAAGGTCCTGACCAAGAGTTCATCTATAGCTAAACCTAAACAAGTTTTTGTTGTTTCCCCAAGTTACCATAAATTCCAGTCCTTTAAAGTTTAAATTAGTTTCCTATAAAGTGACAGTTGTGTAAAAGAACATGAGACTAGTAATTTTATGTAACAGCTGTACTGCAGCTTAAAATTTTTAGAGGAAATAGCACCCTTGCTATTCCTTTCATGATCTAGAACTCTGGCTAGGTGAATGAGGTGGTTTAAGATAATAAAAGGCAACCTAAGATAAAAGCATTTTAAACAATAGCAGAACATCGGTGTTATCCCAAGACAAAAATTAAAACTATTAGTAGAAAGTTTCTCACCTGCTCCCCATCTTAGAACCTTTTATTGGATAGTAGGAAAGAGCAAAAATGGTAAGAAGAGTTTCCATGGTGTTTGTTAGAGTTCTGGTACAGGAATACCATGTAAACCAGGAGCACAGCTGGCAGAAGTACTGAAAAGAGAGGATGCACAGGGAGAAACATTAAAACAATTTCTGTAGTTTTAAATGAATTCCTTCAAGCTGTGACATTACCATTTTGCTGTTGTTTACACTGCAACAAACAGTGTTTATTAACATGCATAAGGCTTTTCTTAAAGGCTGAGGCTCACCACACACTTTGCTGTCTCTGCATTTTCAAGGTGTCGCACCAGTGAGTAAAGTTTCACATCAGCAAAAGCTGCCAGCAGAGCCTGTGCAAGTCTAGGGACCCATATCTGTGTAAGCAGAGAAAATTCGACTTCCAACAACCATCTTAAAATTCAAAGTCTGAAGAGAGGATTTTTTAGTATGGATTTTTGATACTTATTGTAAAAAAAAATAAAACCCAAACAAAAACACAACAACCACCACACAAAAACCCCAACCCAAACTCCCAAACCAGCTCAGGCCCTGGGGTAAGGCTGCTATTTCTGCCAAAACAAAGTCTAAAGTTAAACAAAGTGTTCAGAAACAGCATCACTATGAAACTCAAACAGATTGACAGAGTCCAGGATTAATCCTCTCCAGTCATAGCCATCACAGAATCACAGACATTAGGGGTTGGAAGGGACCTAGAAGATCATCTAGTCCAACCCCCCTGCCTGAGCAGGATCACCTAGACTAACTCACCCAGGAACAGATCCAGGCGGGTCTTGAGTGTCTCCAGAGATAGAGACTCCACAACCCCCCTGTTATCAATATATAATTACATCAATATATAAAATATATAAATATATAATTATATCAATATAATAATGTAATCAATATAGTGCCTGGAGCATGAAGGAGTTCTGTGCCCCTACAACACACTTCAGTGCTGACTCTGCTCATGCATCTCAGAGCCTTGCAGCTGGCAATCAGTTTTGCCCAGCCAAGGATGAAAATACACTGAATTTTAGTAGTGGGTCTGTGTTGTTTTTTCTGATACTCACCAGCAGCTGAACATCATCTTTAGCCAGCAGCTCTAAAGCTTTGTAGATGCTGGCAAACATCAGGGGGTACGAATAGCCCCTTAAGCCAGTTGCCCATTCCCAGGTTAGGTATCCATAATTACTAGCATTAAGGATAGATCATGAAAAACTGAACCAGAAACATTTTAGTGGAGCCGATTATTCTCAGATGCGTCTGCGTTGAAGACATTTACCCTCGTGGCCAAGAGCAGTGGGGTTTTTTCCTACTGGTCCAGCTAACATTTTACTGTTGTGGAAATCTCTACAGCGCGTTCTCCCGCTCCGCGGCCGAGACTCCTCCGTGGCAGGGGCGGGACAGACGCGGGGCCGCGACAGACGCGGGGCCGCGAGCACCGGCGGAGAGTCGGCACCGCAAAGGATATTTGAAGACCATGCGATGAGCGACCTCCAGCGTCTGCCAGTACTCGTCCGGGACGAAGCTGGTCTGGACGAGGAAGCAGTTGAGCGTCCGCAGGGCCACGGTAAACGCCAGCAGCGGCGCGGACCCGGCGGCGGCGCCTGCGGAGGAGAAATCTGTCCGTCACAGGTAGGTCCGAGGGGTACCGCCGCCCTCCCCGCCCCGCTTACCGGCGCCTCGCTGCCCGGCGGCCGCG
>JANHGL010006430.1:28038-70798 GCA_024611195.1 Ceyx melanurus
TGCGGAGCCGCACCGCATCCCGCCGCCGGGCCCGCGCCAGCAGCTCGGCTGCTGCCTCCATCCGGCGGGGCGGGGCTCTGGCTGCGCCTGCGCGACCTTGCGGTCACCGCCGGCACTTCCTTCCGCTCGGTGTAGCGCACGGGAGGCTCCGCGCCTGTCTCCCGTCCTTCAGGTGAGGGACTCCGGGCACGGTGCTGCTCGGAGCCGCGGGGCGGGCAGCGCCGAGCCCTCTGCCCCGCGTCCTCCGGCCCCTGTCCCCAGCCCGGGGCGCAGGTGTGGCGGCCGGGCCGCTGTCCCTCACGCGTGTCTGCGGCCGCAGGTGCGGCAGCGCCGCCCGGTGCCATGTGGGGACGGCTGCCGCTGCCGCAGGTGGCCGTGGCCGTGACGCTCGGCGTGGTCAGCGGGTTCTATATCTATCGGCCGATCTTCCAGTCGTCCGGGCCGCCACAGCCCGCCGAGGGCACGGCGGGGCCGCCGCCGGACGCCGCGGCGGAGAAGAGGCCCTGAGGGAGCGGTGTGAGTCGCGCGTTCCCCGGCCCGGAGCTCCGCGCTTCCCCTCGGAGCAAATGGCGCCCGAGCCGCTCTCGAAGTCGGAGCGGCCGTCGGCGGGCGAAGAACGTCCCTCCTGTGCCTGACGCCGGCCGTGGCGCTCCCGAGTGGCCTCCTCTGCAGCCTGGCCCCGCTCCGGAGCGATCCGGCAGCAGAAGATGTAACGTGTAACAGCCGGGTGTGTGCCACCAGCCTCTAGGGGCTTGAATGGTGAACTGTGTATAAAGTTCTGAATGTTTAAAGGTTCGTCTTCATGTGTAAGTTTCAATAACCACAAGGTTTGGAGAAAGCGAGTTGCTGTTGGATGCTTTTCTGGGTCGCCTCTGATCTGACCCTCCAAGTGATAAAGAGCATTTCTTCCTACTTGTCAGTTTCAGTTCTTCATGCTCCTATTGGGAGTGCAGTTGTACTGATGGCTGAGAAGGGAAATGCACCTGATTCTCCTCTCCTACTCATACCTGTCTGCATATACATATATAAATATATATATATATGCACACAATACACATCTTTCATTCCTAATGGAATTCAGCTAGAGTGGCTATTTAACAAATAATTTGCCTGAAAGTCAGGTTGGACTTGAAGTGCTGCAGCATCTGGCTTAGGAGAGTGTTCATCCTGCAGTAGGTATGGATCAAAGAGTACAGAATGTGGGACTCAGGGGAACTAGGTCAGTAGATATTTCAAGACTTTAATAAATCTTAAACCAAAACTGGCAGATCTTGGAAGGAAACTGTCAGACTTTGGGTTTAACACAGAAACTTGGTTGGCCAGCATGAGGGAAGAAATCCTTTCCCTGGATGTGCATTTATTTCAAGCTGGGACAGTGTGACAGCTCGAGGCAGAAGCTGAGAGGACAGCACTAGAAGGTGGACTGGGGATGCAGTTGAGTGTGTGATAAATCTAGTTTGGCCACAAGGAGATGCCCCAGGTCTGTGATGAGGGCAAACACAACTCCTGGGCTGACTCCAGCAGCTTGCTTTGTGAGGCCATTCTATTTTGAAAAGGCTTTTTTTCAAGGCACCCGAAGAAGGCTGAAGTCTGGTAGGTGCTTTCTTTGTGTTCATTGTTGGAAGCTTGTCTCATAAAAATGGTTTTTGGGTTTGACAAGTCTCCCTCAAGAGGCCACGTGAGCTGGTGCAGACAGAATGCTGAATGTCTATCAGTATGTTAAGGGTGAGTGTAGAGAGGATGGAGCCAGACTCTGCTCAGTGTCATCCAATGACAGGACAAGAGGCAACGGGTGCAAGTTGGAGCACAAGAGGTTGAGGGGAAACACAAGGAAAAACTTTTTCCCAGTGAAGGTGCCAGAGCCTGGAATGGGCTGCCCAGGGAGGTTGTGGAGTCTCCTGCTCTGGAGACACTCCAGGCCCGCCTGGATCTGTTCCTGGGTGACTTGGTCTAGGTGACCCTGCTCTGGCAGGGGGGGTTAGACTCGATGATCTCCTAGGTCCCTTCCAACCCCTAACATTCGTGTTTTGAAGTGGGTTTCTTGAGCAGCTAAGGAGAGAGAAATCACTTTGCTCTTGCGAGGGAAGGTAGCCAGCAGGCGGCAGAAAACACTCAGAAACCCCCAGTGGTAGCACTAACCACCACCTATTTTCTCTTCAAAACGTGTTTAGCCTCATGAAGTTTTATTAAACGGTGTGTGGTCTTTCCGAGAACTGAGACTGATGAGCCCGCCTGGGTAATGAAACAGCCTTCTGAATCTGGGCCGAGGGAGCGGAGGGAGGCGAAGCCTGAGCTGCCCCGGATTCTGCTCACCGACCTTCCCCTCCGCGGTCGGGGCGGGACAGGCCACTCCGGGGCGGTGCTGCCGCCTGGCCCGGCCTCGCCCTGCCCTGCCCTGGCTCCGCTGCCGGGAGGGGCCGTTCCCGCCCCTACCTCGGGCCCTACGGGAAGTGATGTCGCCTTGACGGAAAAGCCACGCTGCCGAGCCGAAAAAAGGCAGGTGCGGAGGACGCGGCGCTCAGGGAGCCCCGGCGGCCGGGGGAGGCGAGCAGGTAGGGGGGGAGAGGAGCAGGCAGGGGGGGAGATGAGCAGGCAGGGGCGAGCTCGGGGTACTTGCCGCCCTGGCACCTTCCGAGGAGCTGCTTAGTGCGGAGAAAGGGCTCTAAGAATGTGAGGAGTGGTTTGGGCAGGGAACTCGAAATACTGATGTGACAAAAGGCGATTGGCTCGGGGGAGCGGGAGGCTGCGGGCCCCCTGGGAACAGCCGGCGTTCTGCAGGCGCTCCCGGCCTCTAGACGGACCTTTTGGGGGGTTCTAACAGGGATGCTCCTTCTTGAGACTGCAGGAGAAAGTCGGAAGCCTCCTTGGCCTTTCGGCTGCTGTGCATGTGCTGTCATGAGCACCACTACACTCCCTCTCGGCCCTTCACAGATCGCAGCTGTAGGACCTGCAAGTTTCCCACAGCTAGAGACACGTCTTTCTTTTGTAAAAAAAAAAAAAAGGAAATTAATTTAATGTCTGATTAAAAACCAAACCAAACAAAAGAACCAAACAAACAGAAACCTTTTAAAACGGTAAATAGTGTTTTATGTGTTCGGCCAGAACTTAATCTTGTACTCCAGTATCTGTTGCTTCTTGCCAAACATTTCATTTCTGTCTGACAGGCTCTGCACGCTGAAAGCTTTCAGGAGGTCTTTTCAACCTGAGTTGCAATGCTTGGACTAAATTAACATTGGGTTTTTCCCCCCCTCTCTCCTCAAACACTTTCCCTAATGATTAATGCTTATGAGTTTTTCACCAGGATAACCCCTCTGGGTGTTTGGAGTTAGGAGTTCTGCTAAGTATTACTGGCAAGGTGATGTTTCTATAGTTACAATTTTTATTGAAACTTAACAAAATGTTCATTGCTTACCATGCATAAAATGCATTAGTGGCTTTCTAATACCTTTCTAAAGTCTAGTCTGCCTGCCTTCTCTTGGAAAATTATTCTTACACAGGTTTGTCTTCTCAGCCCTTGTTTCTTTTCAGAGATGTATACTCCTTTTATGACTTTTATGACCAGTTATTTTCCAGCCAGTCAAAAGCATATAATACAACATGCATTTCAGATGTTGATACATAATTGTAGGAGTGGTATTTGTGATGCTAAATGGTTGTCTCAAAAGTATGGTTAAACAGATGGAAAAAAGAACAGCATGTTCCTGTGTTTCTAGTTCAGAGTTCTAATTTTAATTTGCTTAATCCCTTGCACATATGACTTCTGGTTGGGGTGAATGTGCTACAGCTTACTCTGTTTTATTTTTACAGTTAATAAATTTTCTTATCAGCATGCAGATATCTAAAACCAGACTGTAAGTTTGTTTTCATCACTATCCTTCAACATTTTATCACTTGACAACACATTTCCTCTTCTTTCAGAGAGAAGACTGCTGAGATAAAATAATTTTTAAGTAGCTTTTGGCATTTACAGAAACAAGTTATGAACAGTAGTCCTTGTGTTTCTTTGGAATCTTGGTTGTTACACCTGTGAGGTATCTGCTGTGCTGGCATTGAGTAGTTTATCAGTTTTCAGAATAACCTTGGACTTGCAGATCAACCCCATTACTAAAAGCAGACTGGTATAGCCCACAGAGGGCTAGGAATAATTTAATTGAGAATTGGGCAAAATTGGCAGTAGAGATGGAATATAAGGAATGACAACTCTTTTTTTCCCCTGTTCATTTTCTCTCAAAATAATTGTAATAAGGTGCATTTAAAATGTATTAAATTTATGTTGTGAATAGTTAATGATCAGATGCTGTTTTCTGTGTGAAGGCTGAGTTACTGTGCTCCACTGCATGTGTCATCTGGTCTTGCAGATAGTTACATTTGTTCTTAAGTAATTTCAAAGCTTTATTTACATATTTATAACTAAACATTTTCCCGGCTGGGCATGTCAAGTGCTCAAGGACTTGTTTTCACTCCTCTTGCAGACAGTCATGTTTACAGAGCTGACTTAAAACATGGCTGGAAAAGTGAAGTTAGCATGGTTTAAGAACTACATATCTAAAAGGTGGCTTTTTATAGCAGAAACACACCTTTTTCTTTTTTTTTTTTTTCAAATTTATGCAAATATATTGTCAACCAATCTTCCTCTGGGAGTAGCATCTGGTTATGAGATTTCCTCATTTCTTTTTTTGTGGCTTAGTCTGAAAACTGCATCTGTGTCATGAGGCAGGACTAACTTGCACCACATTAAGTCAGCTGAGATCACAGCCTTTTATCTCCAATAGAGGTAGAGCCATAGTGAATGATAAATCCTAGCCACAGCTTCTTCCCTGGAATATCCTCATTTTATTTCTTTTTCCAACATAACATAATTTACTTGTGATTATTGTTAAAAGTAACAAGGTGTTAAAAGTATTGTTCTAAGTCTCGAGGTTTGTGATTTATTTTTCAATCTAATGAACTTTGAAGATTAAGATATGGCACCCAGGTTCAAATGTAAAACCAGCATTTATTTTTTTTTCCTGTGGAGTTACTGTGGCTCTAGGGGGT
Source organism: Ceyx melanurus (assembly GCA_024611195.1). Taxonomy (NCBI): domain Eukaryota; kingdom Metazoa; phylum Chordata; class Aves; order Coraciiformes; family Alcedinidae; genus Ceyx; species Ceyx melanurus. The sequence goes on from JANHGL010006430.1 coordinate 33,076, forward strand.
TGAAAATGCTCTAATACACATATGAAATTTTGCATAGTACTGGGTGCTGGAATCCTTTTCATGTACTGGCCAGCACTTTGCAGCTGACCTGACAAGTTCTTCAGTATTTTAAACTACTTTGGGGTGTGAACCCACAACAAATGTCCTTGCTTTTCTGGCTCTGAAGATAATACCAAAGTGAAAAGCAATGCAGAGCTATTGTCCTGAGTTTGCAAACCCATTTCCCACAGCTGTTCCTTTTCTCTAGGTCTGATACTTTCACTGCTGAGAAATGGGTGACACTAAAACAGATGCAGACACTTCTGGGATGTGAAGACTGGTGGTAGGGTAGGAGAGGGGCAGGGAGCAGCAGTGAAGATGCTGTTTTGGAAATTTAAGGGTGTCACTCAAAGGTAAGGGACCGTGGGAGCTGCTTCTGAGGATAAAACTGTTTTATGCATGAGGGATGAATTGCTGCCACAGCTCCTGCCTGTGGGTGGTGCTTTCCAGCCCTGCTGGCAAACCCAGCTAACAGTCAGAGTGGGGATTATGGCAGAAACTAGCACGGGGTGGGTTTTGTTTGGTTTATTAGGTGTTTTTTGGTTGTTGTTTGTTTGGTGATTTTTTGTTTTTCTTTCATTATTTCATGTTAATCATAATTTCTCTCTATCAACTTGTTTGGTTTCAGACCAAACTTCAATCATGACTGAAAGTGACTGATACAGTTCCCAGGTCAGGCCTGCTGCCATCATCTGTTTGCAAGTGTTTCTCACACTGCACTTTAAGCTCCTATCCATGTAACAGCACAAGCTGCTCTGAATTTCTCCCCTAACACTGATTATACTGGAAAGGTCTGTTCTGCTGAGACATGAACTGTCTGGCTATACTTAATTTTTCCATGTACTTTCTTGCATTAGGATGGTGTCAGGATAGGTAGCTCTGCACAGAGATGATGACGTCCAGGTTTGAAGTCAGTGCTGTCTGAATTCTGTTGTATTTCTTTTGAGTTTGATAGAAAACTGTCATCATTTTAGTTTGGATAAATGTGGCTCTAAGCCTGAGTTGTTAAAGTAGTAGGTTTGTTGTTATTGTTGTGGGTTGTTTCCGTGTTTTGTTTGTTTGTTTTTACTGTTCTTTAGCTATTAAATAGAAGTGATTATAAATCTTTATTTGATAGATTTCTAGAATTGTCAGTTTGGATATAGCACCCAGTGGATAGGATGGGGCCTGAGATCCTGCTTTGTGTCTTTGTGGCTCCTTCCCCCCTGTGAAGGAGCATTAAAACTGATCAACAGATTCTGGTGTTGGGGGAGAAGGCAGAAATGTCAGAAATTAAAAGTCTCTGCCCCTCTCTCTATTGAGCTTTGTTTCTTTAGGAAACCAGGCCAAGAGGCCTGTCCTTGTTTTAGTTTGGGTTTTTTTTCATTGCAAATTTGGAGCTTTGCTCCAAGAAATCCTTACTGCAGTCATAATCTCCAGCGTGGTGTGCTGCACCTCAGGGAATTTTTCTTCAGCCTAAAATCCTGAGGGATCATGAGGAATGGGAGCAGTAAGTTTTTGTAATTATAAGCCTCCCAGAGGGTGGAATAAGGCTGATGGAATTGGAAATCCTGTTTTGGTAACATACTGCAGGATCTCTACCTTTACAAACCCACCCTTTCCCTTTGCATGCACTAAGATCATCCAGTCAGGCTGGTTCTGCTTAGGGAGTCACTGAATAAAAGTGAAAATGAAGGAGCTCTAATGTGAATAGTGCTCATGGTTTAAGCAATGGTAGAGGAGAAAAATAGGCATCACAGGTGTTTAGGTAGGTGTCACTGCACCATGGTACAGGACAGAAGCAATGCTTTGCTGCAGCTCAGCAGGAGCACTCTGCTGTACCTGCCAAACAGGGCAACTGACAAACCCTTTACATTTGCCTTCCTTTTCCAAAACCCATTTACATTTTCTTTCCAAGCATAAAGTATGAAAGCAACTTTAAAAACAGTAATAATATGATAGGATAATAAAAGATTGGAAATCCTTTCCAAGGAAGCTCTAGCACTCATGTTCCTTTACAGTGGTGTAGCAGCATCCAAGCTTTTGAATTAAAAACACCATGCACTTAGTCATCAACCCTGCTAATATGGAGATAAAGATCATTTATCTGAAATGAGACTTGCAGCTCTTCAGACTGGAGAGGGAGACATGAGATGGTTTGTGTGCATTTAGAACTCACCAGAAGGCAGGGACACTACAGCTGGGTGCTCTCTTCATGCAGCCACTGCATAAGGAGAACCAACTTCACTTCAAATGTGGACCCAACCTAAGTCTCTCAGAAGAGCTGTAGCATGTCAAGTAATGAGTCCATCTGTAGTTTAAATATTCCTTTTTTAACTATAGATTTGAACAGTGTGAAGGTTGCCAAAATATCATTTAGTGCATGCAAAATGATCAAACCTTTTAATTCAGTTAATGAATAATGTTCTTATGCTAATACATGTTAATGTCATTTTAAATACAGAACGTTTTACTTCTTCTTGGTGGGTTAGCATTGTACATAGATACTGTTGTCTTCTTTCTAATATTTCAGAAATGTAATAAGAGAGAGACAACCTGATTCAGGACTATTTTTCTTTCCCTTTTTATTCAGATCTCAGCAGGCATCTGTGATGCCCTTGGCTTTGCCTCAGGATCCACTGTGCTCACACTGACATCAATGGAAAGTGATGTGGAGGCAGTAGACTTGAAGTTCAACCAAACTGACAAACTCTTTGGGATAATTTTACTAGTCTTTTCTGAAATACTAACAGATTGTTCAACTGTAAGGATATTTTATTTTAGGAAGCACTTTAAAAAATGTTTTTCCTTTGAAAAAGATGAGTGTTTGGTCAAATGCTTTCCCAAGTGCTGGTGTTAAGTGCCCAGTTGCTGGGAAGGATTCCTGTCTTTAGGTAGCATAACATGCCATGAAAACAAAATTGATGCTTTTAATTTGGTGATTATTTTAGTGTTAACTATTTTTATTCTTGAAGAAACCCCAGTACCTCTTGGGAGTTAGTCATCTAGAGACTGGCTTGGAGGGCACTGTTTTTAAGGAGCTCTTTTCAGTGTAAAATGCTACTGACCTTAAACATACCAATACTTCACATCTCACAATGCTAACACAAGATCAATCACCATTATTAGAAACTGCCTAAATTGGCTTACAGTTGAAAGAACAAAACATGATTTTTTTTCTTTAATCTATGGTATTTTAACTATTTAGCAGTTGGGCCTTTTGGGTAGCAGGAAAGCCTGCCTGACCTACTTTCATTTTAATCACTGTAGGGTTTTTTCATGATTTGATGTTGGCAAAGTTCACCTATTACATTTCTGGTGTGAAAGCTGATCTTCTGAGTGTGGGTTGTCTTTTCTTGCTTTTTTCTTGCAGGGACACGGGTGTGAGGAAAGTAGAAAAAAGTAAATATAAAGGATTTAGTCTCCTCCTTTCAGTTCTTTTTTTGGTCTGTTTTGAGGTATTGATGTGTTACTGCATTTATGGGCTGCCATGGCCAGAAGTAGCAAACTCATTCACATGACAGCTGGTCAGTTTTCCTCTGCAGTGAATCCCTCTAATTGTTTCCAGAATGTCTTGTCATGAGAAGCTGATTTTCTTCCAATGAAACAACTGTAATTCTGTTCTACAGTTGTAGGAATCTGCCTGTACCAATTAATATGTTCATATTTTTCCTATTTACATTTTTTCTCATCTCCTTTTTGTATTTTGTAGGGTATTTCACTGTGAAATTATTGATGTATATATGCTCTGAATCTTCCTGAAGTTTGCCCCTGTATATGTGCATCAGTTTGTGGCCCAGTGGCTGCTTTGACTGCCAGTAGAGGATTTGTGGCATGGATAAGATTTGTGGACTCTTACACTCCACCAAATCCCATTACTCTTAGCTGCTTGATGGTTAGTTTTCATTCCTCTGAATGCATTTGGTGTTGGAAAAAGCTGTGAACTAGTCAGAGTGCTGAAGAGGAGACATCCAAGAGAGCTGGGTAGCTGAGGAGTGGGGAGAGTGAAGGCAGGTGGAGGAACAGCCATGGTCAGACAGGTAACAATCCAGCATCTCCTTCTAGGAAACACCTGCTACAGGAGTTTAGACACTTGCAGCTTTTCTCAGGGGCATGGAATGCATAAAGGCAAATATCTGTGTGAAAAATATGTGGTGAAGAATGCTTCACACTGTCCACTGTGTTTCACTCTCAGATTTCCTCCGGAATTCCTAGGCCTGGATAACATAGATCACTTTTACAAGAAGGCCCTAAATTCCATGCATTCATGAATTCCATGCATTCAGGAATTCCATGCATTCAGGTCATCTTCATGCAACCTGTTGAAGAAAACATGTGTTTACAATGCTGGGAAGTTAGAATAACTCAGTAAGTGGCCGTTCATTTGTAGACCTGTAGCTCCAAAATGACATGGCAGTGTCAGGATTTTACTGGGGTACTGTTGACCCCCTTACATCAATTGGAATAAAAAGTCTGAGGTCTTACAGCCCTGCAGGTCTGGTAGCAGCAAGAGGAAGGCTCACCTTGGGCTGGCTGCAGGGCTTCCTGCCACTGCTCTAGGGTTGGCTCAGCTTTTTTTGCAGCCTTTGCTGAGAAGGCTGCAAACGTGTTTGTTTAAAAAACACAGGCTTTAAGTAACCAAACGTTGCTCAGTTTGTAAACTGAGGCCGTCTTGTTTTGGGACTAACTGCAGTTTGAAGTCAGTGTAGCTTCACCATCAGAGAACAATCTCTATTTCAGCTGTGCCTTCCCAGCAAAGTCTTACTGTTCAGATAAAACCCTTTCTTGGAGGGTGGAAGGGAAAACTAGTTGGTCTTCCTCACACCATGTTGATAAGAGGAAAATGAAGCAGCCTCATTTTGTGCTGAAATCAAAAACTGAAGTCTAGGAATTATTTATCAATCGGTTTCCCCTTAAAGATGGCAAAAATCTTACATTGCTGGTTGAGTCTTTTAGGCAGGCAGTTTGTGTTCATTGTTTGTAGCCTTCCCAGGGTTGTTTGCAACACAGCAGAAGAGTTGTTGCTTTGTTTGTCAACAACACTTACCCTGTTCCTCCTTCTGTGCTCTGGGGAGGTTACCAGAAATTCTTGGGTGCTTGTGGTCTGAGTATTTCTTCACAAGAAGCAAATGTGCTGGCATTGATCAGGGAAGCAGTTCAAGTTCAAAAATATTCCCACTGCTCAATACGGAATGCAAACTTTGTTGTTGTTGCATGTGGGAGCAAAAAAGGGGCTTCTGTAGTCTGAAACTGTGGTGAAATTTATAGAATAAGCCAAGAATGACTAGTTTTAAGAATTGTAACCTGCAGCACAATGTCAAAGAAATGGATTTTAGTTAAATCTGGAAAAGTGTTCCACCACAGAGGGTTGTTTGCTAGCTCTGCATAACAGGCCTTAGGTGTTCACTGGGGAAAGGGCAATAAAAATGGCTTTGATTTGAAGGAAAGGAGGCAAAATGAGCATTGAAACAAGATAATGAAGCTGGGGGAGTTGTCTTTCTTTCCTGGTAACTGTTGGAGCAGGCAGACTGCATCACTTCTTCAATGAGAAGGCTGGAGGGTAGCCTTAGAAACCTTAATTTCCTAACTTCTCCGCTCTGAAACTCTGTGAGGAAAGAAACTGAGACGAGAGAAGATTGTGTAAGGTGACCTGTCTTCTGTACAACTTGGATCTGCTCAGTCTTAACATGCTGAGTGCAAAACTCACTGTGTTCACACCTTCCAGTCCTCTACTGGTGGCATTTGTGAGAGGGGACAAGGCCTGGTGGTCACTGCAGGTGGGAGTAGCTCCTCTCTCAGCCTCCACCCAGTGAGTGCCTGAGGCAGACACCAGGGCTGTGATGGAGCCAGAAAATGAGTCTTGCCTGTGGGGTGCCCGTGTTGACAGGCCCTGATGAATGAACTCCTTACATGATAAATCAGGAATTTTATTGAAACTATTGGCAGTGTCTGCATGTGTCTCTTAGGATTGGGGGCTGGGGGGCTTGCAGATTTAGCTGCACAAAGTTTAGTTCAGAAAGTTTCTGGCAACCTCTTAACTCTGGTCTTTTGCTGGAGCTTGTTGCCATCAGAAGGGGCTGGGCAGAGATGCCCACAAAGACCTGTAGTGCTACTGTCAGTGCCCTACCAGATCCTTTCAGCTGCTTCTCACTTGGCACAACCACCAGTGAGACCAGTTTTGCTGTGGGTAACTTTTTCAGCTGTCTGTAAAAGCACAAAGTAAAACCAGGCTCAAAACAGAAATTCTCTGTTAGGGTTTTGGGAGCTTTCACTGCTCACCCTGTTTCGTTAGAGTAGCAGCAACCTGCTGGCTTTTATTCTTTATTTTTGTAATGAAATACACTGCAACTTCCTCTTCCTATGACAAGAAGAAGGGTCAGCAGCTCACACGAGGGCTCCCCTGGTTTGGGGAGGTCTAGTGAACTAGGTTGCTTAGTTTTAGGAGGAGGAAAAGAGATCACTTGATCGGGCTGCAGACCACATGACAAGCAGCTGAGTGTGCTTAGGTGGGTAGGGTGGTTGTGTGGGGCTGGCAGCTTTGCATGGCAGTGTGAATTTTAAAGCTCTTACTCTGCACCACACTGTTTTGGGTTTATTTTCTTTCTCTGCTGATACTATCTGTAGATGAGAAATGGCTCTTTTTGCATGACTATGGTATCCAAGAGATCTGAACTGTGCCAAGAAACCTGTCACTAAAGTACCCTTGGAAAACTACAGATCCATCTGCAGCTGTTCAACATAGGTATGTAAACACCTTATTTTCATCAGAGTTTTTTTACGTTGTTTTCCACGGGCTGACAGCTGTTGTGTGCCAACTGTGCCACTGTCAAGAGCTCTGAAACAATATTGCTGTACTGACAGAGTGCCTGAAATATTTTGATTTTTAGAGCTAGTTAAGCATTACTGCATCCTCATGTTCTAGAGGGAAAAGTAAACTCAAAACTGGAAGTATACTGGCTTATGTAAAACGTAGAATTTGGGTTTAAATGGCCAAAGTGCAGCTTTTTGGTACATCTTTGGTCATTGCCTTTCACTAAGAGATTTAAAGACAAGCCTGGGTGAGCTTATCAATAAGATTAAAATAAAAACTGCAGTGTCTAGTGTCTGGGTAACCATAAGATGCCCTTCGTGGTCCCAAGTCATCAGTGTACATTTCCTTCTGTCCCGAGTCAAGCTTCTACAGTGAGAAAGTGGAACTAGACTTTGATAGCAAAGTGTACACACAAATAGTGTTTCATGATAAAGACCAAAGTAACTCAGTGTTTTAAAATCTTCTACCACTTGAACTTTTTGCCTCTTCTTGTGTTCTTAATAACACATAAAGATAAGTGATAATAAAACAGTCCTTTAGAGTGGTGGAGTTTTTAACTGAGCTGCATGTTTGCGCTCATATATACTAAATGTACTGTTGATAAAAGAAATAAAAGTGATGCGTTGCACAGTCTGCTATTTTTAATTAGCAAAAGCAATTGGACTGCAAGAAACCATGGGAGCTCACCTAGTTCTAATTCCTTGTTCAGTTGTAGAGCAATGTTTTCAATCTTAAAATTCATTCTGGTAAAGGCAATATGGGTGTGGGGTGTTAGTGTGTGCTGGAAGAAACTCAAAATGTTTGTGCCCATCTGACTAGGTCAGTCAAGCATGGACTTGTAAGCAGGTATTCCTTCTTAGCCAGTGTGTTTGCCAGTGTTTCTCTGGCAAAATCATAGTCCAAAATCAGTGTTTGCAGACTGTAAATAACCGAGGAAGAGTTGTTCAGAGAAAGGGAGCAGTCTTCCACTTCTGTGGGAAGGTCACAAGGCTTTCCCAGGGTTTTTGTTGTCTGGAATACAGTATCTGAAGACTGTTTTTCTAGTCCTGCTATCAGACCTTGACTTGTGTTTATGACAAAGAAGTGACATATTAATAAATGTGGCTAAATAGGTGTGTTTTCTTGCTGTTCCCTATAGGCATCCTCATTGTATGAAAGAACATAGATAAAACAACAGGGAGGAAGGATTTTGTAAACTTGAATTCTTGACATGATGAGTTTGGGTTGGGTTTTTTTTCCTGTGCTGGCTGGATTGGTTGTCAGTTGCTCCATTGCAACTTACTGTTATGTAACACATGTCATTGCATTGCATGCTCATTTTGAGCACGTGTTACAGGAACAATTTCTAGCACTTCTAGCTGTTTCTCATGGCATTATTTGAGGATTAGATTGTGATATTCTTGGGATTCTGTTAAATAAAGCAAAACAATACTCTAGCATGTGGTGCTGTTCCCCTTTCCCTCACCATACTCCCAGTGGCTTTCAGTATATTTCTTTTTTTTTCAGTATGCCTTATGTTCACAACGCTATTGTAAACAAAACACCCTTGGTAAGTAAGCCTGGTGAAGACAAACTAGGAATCTAATTCAGCTGGAGTTCTTCAAACATGTCACTAAGAATGGCTTTTATTTTTTTGCCTTAAAAAAAATAAAGAACAGCAACAAAAATTCTGAAACTACACTAAAGAATCAACTAAAAAAAAATCTTTTACACAGTTAATGGAGTCAGACTTTGGACGTATCCTAGTGGAATTAAGGAAATAATCTCTAGTCAAAGGGAAGCAGAAATAACTTTTTAAGGAGAAAAAGTTACAAGTAAGTTTGCTTTGATCTGTAATGTTTGACTACATAACTAGGATGCTTGTGCTTTTGAAGTTTTTTTAAATGATGTGTCATAGGGATAAAGTTTCCTTACAAAAATTCAGTTTGATGCATTATGGTGCAACTGTTGGTATCAACAGCTGCAGAGCTGTGATCTTGGTGAGGTGGGTTGGTATATGTTAGGGTAGCTCCACTATAGGCACTGCAGCTGTACTCATTATTGTTAACTGAGATTTGATTTTTTCACATACTGAACTTGTTTTTACTGGGATCTCATTACTGGATTTGTATTTCTTTTAACAGAAAATCATGTGCACTGGTTTAAAATCAAATACTGCAAGTCAAAGTCAATCTTTTAATAGAAGATGAAACAGCAGCATGTATTTTAATGAGTCTTTCCAGATAGAAGCTGGTGTTGGACACTACCATCTCTCAGATAGAAGCTGGTGCTGGACACTGCCATCTCTCAGATAGAAGCTGGTGTTGAACACTGCCATCTCAGACTCCCATTTCTTCTGACTTGGGCACAGAAGTGCTCAATAGATATTTCATATGCACTTATCCTTTACGCCCCATTTTTCATTTCAGAGCTTTGATCCCTTTCTCAGTCATTTAGAATGTAAAACTGCACATATATGAAGTTGTTCTGTCTGTGTGAGATTTTCAGATTCTTCATAAGTATGCAAAGTTTTATACTTAGTATTAAGGCAAAAAAGCACAGTCTGAATCCACAGTGGTATGAAAATGAATATATGATTCCTTAATGCACAGCTTGGATCAGCTAGAGCAGTCTGTCAGTTTAATTTCTTGGAATAACTATATTTTTTTTCTGGAACTTGGGTTCTAGAGGTTCTGTAAGATCAGTGCTGCTAGGCCTTTTATTAGAAACATTCTGAGTAATAATTTTAATTGAAGACTTCTAAGAGCAGAGGTAGGAAATTGCCTGTTACTATAGGTCAGTTAAAGTCAGATTTGAGGACAGTGTAAATCTGTGTGAAATGTCTCAGAAGAATTCAGCAGGAGGGCATCTAGAGCATAGAACTCTGGCAACAGCTGCCAGGTTTCAGCCAGGAGTCTTTACAGCTATTTTGGGACCCTCCCAGGAATAATTAAATCCTTTGGGCAGATTGTCTCTTTGCTTTCCTTGCAGGGCTCATGCTTAGCTCCATGACAAGAACTAATGTACCTGATGAAATACCATTTACCTGAGTGGCCTTTGCTGTTTATCAAGATTTAACTGTAATTCATGCTGTAATATGGGATTCTGACCAGAGCAGTAAGATACAGTGCTGGAACTCAGGTTGAAAAACATGAGGCTTTTTGAATGGAAGCTTTGTGTTGTGCAGTTCAGCCTGCTTAATCAGTGCTGCTTTTGAATTAGCCCTTTCCTGAGGCTCTAGGAAAAAAAAAATCTGTGCTAGGATATGAATTGAAGCAAACATTTTGCCAGAACACTGTGAGAGTATTTGGGCAGGCTGCAGAGCCTCAGTAGGAAGCTGGGACAGTGGGAATACCTCCTGTGAAAACCAAGAGAAATGGGTATTTCCCCACCCAAAGGATGAATAGGTGGATTAAATTCTGTTAGTATTGTTACTTAAGTTACAGAAAAGTCCCAGAAAGTGTAATTTTAAACAGAATTAAAACATGCTAGGCCATTTTTATTTTCCCCCCCACAAGAAAAAATACTGCAGCTTGGAAGATTTCAGTGAAGTGCTTCATTATTAACTCTTCCCCCAGCACAGCAGTTACTTGAGCTTCTGAAAAGTGGTTGACATAATTTGTTTATATTGCATTTAGACGCGTCTGGCAGATTTTAGCCAGAGGCACTTCTAATAGCATGTTGATGAGGCAGGAACATTGTTTAACCCTCTGTCCCTTGTTTCAGCAGAGTGTTTGATGCAAGTGTTTGATGGTGACCAGTTCTGCAAGCATTAAGGTGCTACCTAATTGCTTAGGTCTGTGTAGTGCCTGTGTGAGAAGCTTTTCTAGTTTGAATTCACCTGGACTTGCAGAACCATCAACCTGTACAAATGCATCATTACCATGAACTTGTGCTGAGATATTGTTCACCTAGAGACCTTCATCATCTTCTTTCTATGTGGTATTTGGACTCCTCTTTCTCCATACCTATGCCAGCTCTTTAACCATAAGAAGCAGCCTCAGCTGTTTTTTAAGAATAAAGCCATGTTTGGGGAAACCTTCATTTGCAAAGCATTTCTGAACTCTAAATAGCATTGCCTTTTTCATTACAGATTTATAAATGTGGCTTAATTATATATGAATACAGGGGAACCTTCTTAATCAGACTGCCAGCTTCTCACCTATTGCACTCAGCTCTTGCTCTGACAGCTGCCAAGGGATGTGACCCTTCTCTGTGTCCCTCAAGGCCAAGGTACAACTTGACTTTATCTGCAAGATCTGCCTGAGAGCTGAGTGACACTTGCAGAAGGCAGACACCGTTACAAGCTGTGACCCTTGAGTGTCTGCTGTCCATCCCCAAAAGGACAATGTAAGGAAATAATGTGTTAAATTGTTAATGAAATACTGATGTAGCATCTGTGTTTTGGCAAAATTGAGTTAGTGTGGCTCTTCAGTGCTGTGTCCTGTCATGATGGGCTTTCTGGCCAGCTGGCTACACTGCAGATCTGGGATGCTGTGGTGAGTTGTATAGAGAGTCATTTCACTTGGTATGAGGGCTAAGAGTGAGTTGAGTCAAACAAATGGGGTTAGTTGAGTAGTTTCTTACAGAGTAGTGGCTTTTGTGTTCTCGGGAGTGCTGGCTCTGTGGTGTGTTGTAGGGAGGATCCACATCACCCCCAAAAAGCTTCCTCTGTGAAATACGTATTGCTTCTCTGGGTGGTGTTGCACATGTGGTCTGAAGTCATGTTAGATGTGATACCTTACATTTCAGTCTTTACCAAAGAAGAACTTTTATCTTCTTTAGAAATCTATGGCAAAGGTGGCTTTCAAAACCATGGTGCCTGTCAGGCAGCACAATGTCCTTGTCTGTGCAAGACAGAAAGAAAGGAAAGAGCAGTCAGCATTGCAGACTGCTGAAATTCCTTCCACCTGAGAGAGATGTAAAGCTGTGACTGGAACTGAGCCATTGTGATCCATCATTAATACATTCTGGTATGAAAACACTTGTTAGGAACAATGTGGTTGTGTTAAGGTGTCTGGGTGACTTAGCAGAAACTTCAGATGGTGCAGAGAGCTCCTGTGAACGAATGTGACATGTGAACTGTGCAATTGCTCCCCAGCCATGCTGCCTGACAGCTCCCTGCTTGCACAGGGAGACAGGAGGCACCTCTTATCTCTGAGCACCCATCAGCAGGACTGCAAACAAGTGACATGTAAGCCTCCTGCCTGTGTGCTAAAGAGGTGGTGCTAGACAAATAGTCCCACTGGAAGTGCTATCTCCAGTGTGTCCTAACTATTCCTCTAGCAGGGCTTGGGGTAAGTGGTACTTTACTTTAAATTGATGTGCTTGAGGACTGTCTGATGAAGAGCATAATCAGATTTCTTGAATTTTACACTCTACTTGTGTATGTGTCCACGTCTGTATTTGCAGATCAATGGGTGTGGTTTTTCCTTGGTGGTTTTTTTTTTCTTCATCTCTGTGCCTTCTTCCTTTTTCCTTCTCTCCATCAGCAGCAGCACAGGCATTGCATGATGGGGTGTTTTGTGCAAGGCCAGTGCAGAAAGCATGCTGCCTGTCCCCATCCTGCACAGGGGAAATGCTGCATGCCAACCCCATTTCCTCCACTTGTATAAGTTATAGTGCTGCCATACTCTTGAATGTTTGATCACTGGAGGCAAAAATATCAGCCTGTTAATGTGAAAGCATCTAGGAAATGCAGTGATTTGCAGAGCATCCCTTCTTGGCACACCAAGATTTGGACTTGTCTGTATGTGGGGGTTCCAGAGCAGCAGCAGAACAGGCACAGCTTCGGTGATGGCTCTGGGGATCCTGTCAGCAATGGAAAAGGCCAGTGGAGTTTTCCCAGCACTTGCTTGTAGCCCCTGACCACAGGAGTGCTAGGCAAAGTGCAAAGCCAGACTTGAGTTGCATTTAAGGAGGGGTTTACAAAAAGGAAAAACCCTGCAGGGCTTGATGTGGAGCCTAAAAACCGTGCCCATCAATTAATTCTTTTCACCCAAGGAGTTCTTACTCTTAGAAGCAAGAGTTGGGGATGAGCTTTCTAAAATGAATTCAGATATTGGTGGGTTGTTTTTTTTTGGTGACATGATATAAAACCTGATTTTTAAAAAAGCAAGATTGAAAGGAAAAAAAAGTGGGATGGGTTTTTAGTAACAGGGCCATGACTTCAAAAAACTCCAGAGCAGTTTTTGCTCTGAATATACTTTGCTGTGAATATATTCTTCTTTCTGCTCTGTGGAGCTGGATGTGTCTGGGCACTAGGGCTGCAGGTCTCGGAAGCAGAGGGTGGAGATCACTTTTTAAATATTTGTACAGGGAGGAGGACAAGGCTTGAAACTGCTCTGAAAATACCTCTTTGCATGTCTCCATGGATAGGTTAACTGTGCAGGGTTTCACAAGAACCACTCCCTGCAGATAGCTGAATAATAGATGACATCATAAGGTGCAGTGGAAGATGTGTGCACTCCAAAGGCCTATGGAGAAAACTTTCCTCTCATGCAAATCCTGTTAGCAGTGAGAGCCCTGTCATTTGTATCTGTAATTGAAAGTATTTTCTCTGTACCTGTCTATACCTACAGCTGGCTAACAAAAATACCAGTAAGACAAAGCCAATACTTGTGTACAGGTGGGATAGGATAGTAAAGGAGGTGAGGCTGGCTTGTCTTTGTGTAATATACTGGCCCCAAGGGTGGCATTTAAACCTTTTTAAGAAAAAAAATAAAATAAATATATATATATATATAATTTATATATAAATAACTTTGGGGGTGTTGAAACTGAACTAACATCTACTTGAGTAGAGGAGGAGCTTGCACAGCCCTTTGCCCTTGGAGAACATCTGAGGGCAAAAGAAACACCATATATAATAAGATGGAAGTCTAAACAAAATCCAGCCTTTAGTAAAAACCTCCTTGTTTGCTTTTTGAAATATTTTTTCTCTCTCTTCTAGTGCATTTCAATGAAAAGTCTTTGTAGAGCTACTATGCAGGGGACCCCTGTGTTGTGTGCAGCTCTGGTGTGTTTATGTAGGCTGGACTCAGTGGTCTCAAGGGTCTGTTCCAACCTCAACAGTAATCCTGTCTATAATTCTGTGTAACAGGCTCATGGGTGACTGTTACTGGGAGGGATTTTCTCCCAGCCTTGTACTCTATTGCAAAACTTTGCATCACCAGAACAGTGGAAATAGGGTGCTGTGCTGTGGTGCTGAGTGTGACCTGTCACCTAAACCCCCTTTCCTGCAGGGTTTTACTGTCTTTGGTGGCATAATGTCAAACTTGCCTTGGCTGGGAAAGGGAGACTGTGGAACTAGAAAGTTGATTTTCAAGAAATGAATTGGTGTTTTGCCATTGATGCAAACTCCTGCAGTCTTTCCTTGAAATGACTCATTTTAGCTAGTTCAGGCTACACAGAGTGTAAAAATTAACAGCTTATAATTTTTTTAATATATTTTTAAATTTGTCTTTTTTTTTTTTTTTGGCATCTGTTTCCCTCCTTCATAAGAGACAATTTAATCCCAGGTTTATGTTGCCTTTAGAGTGGTTATTTTAGGCTTCTCTTTTCATGTTCATGTCTTTCAACACAACATAAAGTGACTCTACAGTTTGTTTTGGGGTGAGTGTGGCTCAGTATCTGCTTAACAGGGAAGGATTAGTGCACACATCAATCCTTTTAGTATACACGAATTTATGCAGTGATTTGTGTTATACATTCTAGCTGTTATTACACTGTGATCAGACTAATACAGTCAGTTTTTTCAAAGGTGTAAAAAGCATAGAGAGAAATTTCTTAAATGCACATGGGCCATGGGAAAATGTCTGTGGTGTTTAATGGCAATTTGGGATTTAAATGGAAATGATTAGCTAGCATAATGATATTTTTTTTAATTTTGAAAATTGATCCCTCTAAACAGAACTAAAAAACTCCCAACAACAAAATATGGCTTCTTTCTTTTTCTTCCTCATATAACAAAAAAACTTTTTCAAGACTGAAGAATAGCCATTAATAGAAAATAATTGTGATTTTTATTTCACAGTGAATGTGTGAGTTGCTGGTATGATTAAGTAGCTTTTGTCAGCTTCAATGCAGATTGAAAACTGAGGTTCAAGTCTCAGGTATCTTGAATATTCTGACCTTGATTTTCAGTCTTTCCTGAAGAAGTTAAAATGATGTTGCCTTCTCTTTCTAGTGAACAGAATGTCATAAAATCAACTGTGCACTTCTCCAAACACAGACAGATTTGATATGGAATATTGGCATAATTGGAGTTCCAGGTGAAACCCACCTAAGAGAGTACAGACCTGGTTCCACTGATGGATGCCCTGTAGTTCAAACAGCAATTTGTATTTTAAATGTTTGTCAAAAGAAATCTTGGCAGAGCTGTTGACTAACTAATCCTTTTTGCTTTGATTTTTAAGGTGTCTCCTGAATTCTCACTATGTCTGATGGGGACTATGATTACCTCATAAAATTTCTAGCACTCGGTGATTCTGGAGTAGGAAAGACCAGCCTTCTTTACCAGTATACTGATGGCAAATTTAATTCCAAATTTATCACAACGGTGGGCATTGACTTCCGGGAAAAGAGAGTGGTGAGTTTTCAGAAACACTGTGCTTCCTTAGAGTGCATCTGTCCAGAGTCACATCAGCTCTTGGCAAGGAAATGAGCTCATTTTGTCTGCTTATTTTTGCCATTTTTCCATGTTGCCACCCCCCCTCCCTGCCACTTAAGCCAAAGTTCAAGTGAGCAACCACTTCTGCTCAGCAAGTGTTGACAAGTCTATCTCCCCCATGAGTTGTGCAGATAGTACCTGGAAAAAGTAACTTTATTGTTGAATTCCCTTCATCAGCAAGGATTGGGCTGTACTAAAAAAGTTTTTGCTGTTTGTGAACTGGTGAAGAAAGACTGCAGTGTTGATTTAAAAACCATTTTACAAGTCAATGGAACTGGATAGCATGATGCATGGAGCTGCTCTAGCATCCTAGAAGAATTGCCAGAGAAGAATTGTGAAAAATAAGATAGGTTTGGGTTTTGTTTTATTTTTCTGTTTGTTTTGTTTTTTAAGCCCCTGCATTGTTACTGAACTAAGCAAATGAACTTGTGATACAAAGCTGGCCACTGCTTTATGATAACAGCTTGGGTGTCATCCTTATGCAGTTAGAAATTACTTGGCATGATATTTTTAATTGTTATGTAGAAGTCATAAATGCCTTTGAGTGTAGTCTGCTGATTTCCCAGGTGTCCAGAAAGCTGGATGGTGTAACAGGCATTGTGCAGACTGCCTTTGGGTGGATTACCTGCACCACAGTAATGCAAGGAGTAAATAGTGACTTGTCAATCTGGTCTCTTGAATTTCTATTTCTTTAATGGGATAGTAAACATGGTGGGTTTATTTGACCAGCATTTGATAACTCAGGATGAGGTTAAGGTTTCGTAACCTGAATCATATAATCCACTAATTCAACAAGTTTATGTGTCTGTAAAGATAGATTTGTAACTCTGGTGATCTTGGGTACAGCAACAGTTGAGGGTAAAGAAGATGGCCTAGCATGAAATGTTCTCAACGAGAAATTAATCTATTTTTATCTAACAGATGCCCTCATTTATATTTACATGCTGAGTAAACTCTGCAGCTTTTATTATTATTATCATCCCATTTCTGCTTTTTAAGGCAGATGCTATATCTGCCCTCAGTGCTTTTTGAGCAATCTTTTGGCAGCTAAGAAGAGAGGTCATTACCTTTAGAATTATATGCTGCTTGCTAATGAGGTTCTGTTTGTGGTGCAATCTGGCAATATATTTGTATAATCTAACTGTTGCTTTCTCATATTTTGATAATATGAAAAAATAGAAAATGAAAAGACTAGATTTATGCTTGCCTAATGAATGGCTCTGAATACTTGTTTGGAGTCCACAGTCTACTGGATTTCTAGTTTCACTTTTACCCTTATTTTTAAATATTCAATTGGATACAAAATTAAAATGCAATCCATGCTACTTCTGACTTATAAAGCAGGGGGATTGAGTTGTAGTTGGAATCTGCATTGGTAATGTTAGTTAATGAGTTTAAATGTCAGTTATTTTGTGTTCTATAGAGGCTGTACTGCTAATAATATTTTGCAAATTTGCCTTTTACAGGTGTACAGACCCAATGGGCCAGATGGTGCTGGTGGCAGAGGACAGAGGATCCATCTTCAGCTCTGGGATACTGCAGGGCAGGAAAGGTAGGTTCCACCCCCACCTAGCAAGTAAAGCAACTTGTGTATTTAGCAAACTAGAAACAAGTGGATTTAACAAACTAGATACAAATGGAACTGAGTAAATGAATTATTTTTATTTATTGTGACATTTTAATTGTATGACTCGATGGAAAAGTATGCTTACTTTAATTTTAACAGTGGTGGAAGGTTTCCTATGAATACCCATTAAATGACAATTGTAATTTACAACTGTAGAACATGAAAACTGAGCTGTTCCTTTTTATCTTTTTGAAAACTTTCAGTTTGGTGTTGGTTTTTTTTTCATGGCCAATGCTTATACATGCTTTTAAAGCTCTTATTTTTTTCAGTTTTATATACATTTCTGTAAGTTTGCTGTTTGTTGGAAAGTCAGGTGAAGTCACCTCAATAGGTTCATTTCTCTGTCTATCAGACCAGCATCCCAGTGGTTTATAGTTTTAAAATCAAGAACTGATGTGTACAGAGGACGAATTTCTGTTCAGCATTTGAATTTCATTCTTATTTTAATTTCTGAATCTTGATGAAGTCATGCTTTGCAGTAGAAGACTTTGTCTGAAGCTCTCATGCTTGAGTGAAATGTCTCTGACTTCCTTAGGCCTTGATTAGTCCATAGTGATGTTAGTAATTCTTGTTTATGCAGCACCTACATCAGCAAAACAATTATGATTAATATTTCATTATAGTTAATTCAGTCTTAAGTTACATCAATTTTATGACTCTGTGGAATTACATTTTCAAAGTAATTTGACAGATAAGCCAACTAATTTTATTTTGCTGGTCTAGGTTTCGTAGCTTGACAACAGCTTTCTTCAGAGATGCCATGGGTTTTCTTCTGCTCTTTGATCTGACAAATGAGCAAAGCTTCCTGAATGTCAGGAACTGGATAAGTATGGCATTTATTTATTTATTTTCTCTTTTTGTTTGCATGGGTAGTGGTAGTGGTGAGAAGGGGGGCTGTGTTTGTAAATGTGTAGTCTACTGGGAAATAGAACTGAAAATACTGGTTTTTACAGGTTTCTCTGTAGAAGAAAGTAAACGTTGCTTTCATAATTGTATTAGCTGCTGGTAGCTTACCTGAAATTCAGCTTTGCCTACTGAACCTGAATTTTAACTGTATAAAAGCAAGCTGAGAGAACATCATATCCTTGGCTCTGGTGATAGTCAGTAATTTAAGTGTGTGTAAAGCTTATGCAAAACTCCTTTGACTCACCTGAAGCTTTGTCAGCAAAGCTTAATGGAAGGTGAATGTTAGTAGGCTTGTGTATCTAGGCAGAGGATTTCCCAAACTGCATCATCCCCAGAAGTGTGGTGGTGTTCTTAGTGAGCTTTAAGTGCAGCAGTGAGTTAAGTGTGGCACTAAGAGTAAAACTCTGAGTTTGAAGTTGTGAGCCTTATTCCTGTTGTTGCTGTTAGGTCAGCTACAAATGCATGCGTATTGTGAAAACCCTGACATTGTATTGTGTGGAAACAAGAGTGATCTGGAAGACCAAAGAATGGTGAAAGAAGAGGAGGCCAAGGAACTTGCAGAAAAATATGGGTAAGTAACTTCCTTCCAGTTATTGCTGTGTTTAAAACAAAATGAAATGTGTTTCTGTAGCATCTCATCTATGTACTGAAAGGTTATTGTGAGAATGAGCATTGTAGAATGCTTAACTGGCTGGTATGGTATCTTCTTTCTGTCAGAGATATTTTCTGCATTGCATAAGAATGAATACTTAGTATTGCAATATCTTGCACTGGAAGTTGCTAATCTTCTTCTTTCCTTGGCAGTAAACAAAGTAAATTTTCACAAACTTACTGTGAAAGAGAGAATTTAGCTGGAGAGGCAGAGGAGTGATGGAGATCTTATTCTTTGATCTTGCCTGTGCTGAGCCTTTGCATGAACCAAAGAAAACCCAGGTCTTTTACAAAGAGAAATCCAAAAGAACATTTGGTGAGGTGATGAGTGTCACATCAGACTTTAGGGGAACTAAAAATAATACTAAGGATTGATATCCTAATTTACAGGCTGAGTTTTTGTTGTAGGGTAGCCATTGCCTCTGGCATGGCCATGGAAACATGAGACCTCAATTTCTTTGAGGGCCTCAGGAACCATTCACCAGTATTCAGAGTCTGCTTACAGTGTGCTAGGCTCCCACAGAAGAGCAGTTCTGGTCCAGACCATAATTCCCCAGTTCTCTGGCCCCTCCCCATTCCATCTTCCCTCAACTGTGCAAGCAGTTCTGTTAGGATTGTACCTTAGGTGAATTCTTAGTGCCTTAGCCTCAGAGGACTCAGCTGTGTTTTCCTGCAGGCATCTGAACATTCACAGGCTCCCAAGGACTCTTAAGTCAGACAGACATGAAGATAGGGAAGACAGACTTCCCCTTCCCTGAGATTACAGGTCATGTGTCCCTAAAGGAACTGTGGGAAACCTTTCAGATACTAATTATTCCCACAGTACTCCCAAACCCCCTAACTCTTCTGTGTGTCTCATCCCTGGATTACATTTGCATTTCAAGTGTGGATCAGAAGTGCACTTCTGAATAAATTTTTCTGATCCATTTACAGTGGTTTGATTCAAATAGCAGAGTAGCTTTCTAGAATGTGAACTAGATTCCTTCCCACTTGAAAACTCAGCTATATGATGTGCTCCACCTAGTTGTCTGCATTCTGTCTGGAGGAAGAGATTAGAGCGGGTTCTACTTCCTATCACATAGCTGCAAATCAGCCTTCCTTGACCTTGAAAATTCATTAGAGGCAAATCAGAAGCAATCTGTCTGAGACAAATGGGTTTAGTGCAGTAATACCCTCTTACTTTTTCCTTCTCCTGTGAAAATGCTTGGTTTAAGTCCATGACACACAGGCAACAGCAAGTGCCTGTGGTGCTTTAACTGGCTGCTTGTGAAAGAGCAAAAACGTTTCAACAGCAGCAGATGCAGTGTGGATGTTTCTTAAAGATGTGAAAGAGGTGTCTTGACATGAGACTTTGAGACATAACTTATGAAACATTTACCTTTGTGTCTGAAAACGCCACCTTAATTTCTGAATAGAGAGCTAAAAAGTCAATGTTCTAGATCACGTCCAATCTGTGGGCAGTTACAGAGTTCTCTGCCCTGTAGAGATGAGACAGGAAAGCTGCTGGGAGTCACTTCTGAGAAGCAAGATAAACCCGGGGCAGTTTTCTGGTAACAGAAGTGTGAGATAGTGAATATCCTTCTTCTGTGGAAGGGCCTTGTGTTGGTAAGTGATGTACTTTTAAAAAAAAGATTGCAGGAGACCTATATACTGAGTCAGTAAGATAATATTTTTGACCCCTCATTGGATCTTGCAAGTGAAGTAGGAAATATTGAGAAGATGAAGAGAAGATAACAGCCACTCGGGGAGCAGCCCTGAGGCAGCCGCTCTGGCACCACCCTGTGGGCAGTGGGAGCACAGACCAGAGCCTGCGAACAGCCCGATCCGCGGCAGGAATGAAGACTGAGCATAGATTTAAAAGACATTATTATGATTAATTTTTTTTTTAATGTCAGAGAGTTTATAGTTGAAGTGTCAATAGGGAAGCAGTCCCCTTCTGTAGTGGTAGGAGTAGCACTTGAGGACTCTACTGCTGGAGCTGCAGGGAGCATTCACAGCAGTGTCCCTCCCTTGCAGTGTCTCCCTGGCTACCGCAGAGAGCGCTCAGTAAGGGGAAGGCCGTATAAAGCCATTGCATCTCTTGTGTGGGACAGAGGGGAGAGACACAAACCTCAGAGGCATAATTTTGGGAACTCACAGTGGCCAGTGCCTCTGTAAATTGTGGATTCCAGGATGTAAATCAAAGCTTATCCTTCTGCTCTACCTGCAGAATCAGCTGTTCCCTTCATTCCTTTTGCATGTCACACACGTCGCATCTTTCTCCCGTGGAGTGGCAGGAACGGGGTTGGTGTGACTTCCAAGTCACACGCTGGTGTGATTTCTAGGCACGTGGCAGCGATCATCTGCTCGTTTTCCTCCCGTGGGTGTAAGCAGCCTGCCGTAAGCTTGTGGCTTTCCTCTCTGGCAGGATACCGTACTTCGAAACGAGCGCAGCTAACGGCAGCAACGTCAGCAAAGCCATCGAGACCCTGCTGGAGCTCATCATGAAGCGCATGGAGCGCTGCGTGGACAAGTCCTGGATCCCGGAAGGGGTGGTGCGCTCCAACGGCCACAGCTCGACCGAGCAGCTCGGCGAGGAGCAGGAGAAAAGCAAATGTGGATGTTAACCTAATGCAGTTGAACGTGGGTGGTATAGTACAGTTGCAGCTTAACTGTTTGACTTACGGACAAATCACACGGTGTAGTTATTTAATGAGCTTTATTCTTGATACTAATCTGTGGGGTTTTTTTCCCTCAAACATCATTGACCGTTGCTTGCAAGGCATGCAGGTTAGTAGCAATGGGACAGAGGTTAAATTTGGTTTAGCTTGATAATTTGCAACTTTGGAGGGAAGGGCAGGAGAAGAATTTTCATTAGCAAACTTACAAATGTCTCTCTTGTTTGGGCAGTGAGGCAGGGCAGGCTTCTGAGCTGAAGGATTTTCTGTTGCCCTTTGAAGGCTCCACTGACCACACGGATCAGGCATGTTTAGATCACATGTTTAGACAGCTCTTACTTCTTTACTAACAGCAAGCTTACCAACATGGTTCTTGGTTTTGAACAGAAACATGTAATCATTTAACCAGCCAATAACAGTATTAAAGAGCAAATCCTGTGTTTTCCACAAAGGTCTGTGATTAGCTTTTCCAAACAGAAAGTTTTTAGTCATGAAAACCAACAGAAAGCTGTTTTATGTAGAGTAAAAAAAGTCAGAGATGAACAGGGGTGCATATGTAGAACACTTTGTGTATGTCATGAAATTGAACATGTAAACTACAACTGTACTATACAAAATATATACAACACAGCCTTTGAGACCTCCTGACAGAATCTTAATTTCTAGAACACACATATACATTAATTTATATGTAAGTGGTGTAGCTGTATGTATGTTGTTCTCCTTCTTTATGTTACCACTGATGTTTTAACAGAAACATAGGGCAGCATAGATGTCATCAAAATTTCATCAGAGCTAGTGCTTTGCACTGAATTTGTCTTGCCAAATACAGATGTGGAATGTTTCTTCAAATATGGATTGATAAATGAGTTATGATTGTCTTGTGGCAAGATGCAGCCAAGACACCAGTTCTGCCTAGATCAGTGTTTCTGTAAATTCATACTGCTCATTTTATTCTGCAGACTTCTGTGTCCTGTGCCTCCTGGTTATTTTCTTCTGCAGACTTTTGTGTCCTGTGCCTCCTGGTTATTGTATATTCATTTACGGCTTGTTCATTTCCTTTAGGTTGTATTTAAAAAAGAATAGAGTTGTTTTTTTAGCCTCCTCCGTGGATCACATAAATGCCAATTTTATTTTTAGCAAATCATGTTACTCTTTGAGCTTTTTTATTTATTCATACAACCTAAAGGAATAATCAGTATTTTTGGGGTCTCTTTCCAGACTGGTTTATGGGATGTGCTTATTAAATTTCTCTACCCTGGCAGATGTATAACTGCAATGTATTGCAAATTCAAGTCATAACTTGCCAAACTGAGTCTTGTTACAGACTTTCCACAGCAGTTTGTTTACAAAACTCCAAAGCTGTTGCTTCTTTAGAAATGATGTATTTATGTATTTAAATATTCTAAGTACTGCAATTTCAGGCAAGCATTGATACCAGTAGTGAACATGAATTCTGAATATGAATTGCAGAAAACCAAATTTTTTTGAAGGACCAAAAATGTTTCTAGAATAGGAGCTCATTGAAAAAAAAATGATGTAGCCTCTGGTTATATTAATACTACAAGAATAAGTGTTAAAACTTGGTTCTTAAATATTTTACAACGTAATGCATTGTTCTTCAACAAACACAGTGTGTAAATACTGAGATTTTTATCACAACATACATAGAATATTTTAAAAGTGCAATATAATTTGCTCTGGGGCTAGGACAGAGATGAAAACAATTTATATTGAATAAATATAGGGGTGTTTTTCTAATATACAATACCAAGATTCTGAAATGCTTATGGACCGGAGTTACTGTAGTTTAATTCAGAGTGCCTTGTGAAGTTGCCATCATGTTTCTGACCAGAAACTCTACTGTAGGACACAATACATTTCCATGTATTTCAGTGTCTGAATTTCTTCTAATGTAACTCTTTGCTTTTCAGAGGGTTGCAGTGGAACTTTGTCATGCATTAACTGTACTGAGAGTTGTTGTGCTTCTAGCTCCATCCAGTGCCTGAAAATGTTGATTATTGCAACCAACTGCTGAGCTAAGTGACTACTGAAATGATGTAAAAATATTTCCTTTGAATACGTATGTTTAGATTGGATATTAAATATTGAATACTGAAGCTGTCATATTTTTGTCATGCATATTATATGTAACTACTGTATAAAGAGAGTCTACATGGAATTGCTTTGATATCAGCCACTGAAATGTGTCATAAGATTTCTGTTTGAATTCTGTGACTAAACTTTTGTTCCCTTTTTAATGCTCATGAGAAATCATGCTATTTCTTGACAGTGAATTACACTATTATTAGTCTAGCACTGGTTTTAAAAAAAGAAACAAACAAAGAAGAAATCTCATGTGATGAGAAACTGTTATGTCAGGAAAAGTTGTTTTCCTCCAATGTCAGATGAAAATGTCAATCTATAATGGAACAAAGTTTTGGAAATTAATTCCATTATGATGCTTTGTCACAGAATTTCTTATTAATATAAAATAGTTTAACATTCCTGATCTGAACCTTGTCAGCATTTGTTGAATGGAATTTTAACATTTCCTCTCGTCTCAGTTCAGTATCAGTCTGTGTCATTCTGCACTGTACCCATGTGTTGTGGGTTTTTCAGTTCCAATGCCTCTAAGTTCTCTTCTGTGGCCTAGGTGCTGCCTGTTCTTACCTCTTGCACTGACCAAACCAGTCGGATGGGAGCCTAATGCATCCTGGGGATGTTCTTGAGTTTGATTTGCACCAGGCAAAACTTTGTAAATCTATTGCTTCTATAAAGGTAAGGAGCCTGATTTGTGAAGAATAACTGCTTCCATCAGGAGCAGTGTAGGTTTCCAGGCAGCTTATAACACACTGGAGAACCCAGCTGCTATTCAGAGGCTCCTTGACAGGCAAGAGAAATGATCTGAACTAAACCTCATTAAGTTTAACAAAGGCAAGTGAGACTGAGTGTTCCATCTGGGTTGGAATAACCCTGTGCAGTAGTACTGGCTGTAAAATACATTTTGCTGTAAAAAACATTTTGCAGAAAAGGGGATGGATCCTGTTGAAAAGCAGGTTGACCAGGAACCACAAGTGTGCCCTTGTGACAAAGAAGGCCAACTGCATCTGGAGCAGCATTAGTCAAATGAAGCCAGCAGGTTTGGGAAGTAAGTCTTCTCTTTTATTTCACTAATGATAAGACTGCATCTGATTTTCTGTGTTCTGGTTCAGACATCCCAGTAGAAGAAAGACATTGAGAGGCTGGAGTGAGTCCAGCAGATTGCCACCAAGATCAGAAGGCTGGAGCACAAGGGGTAGGAGGAGAGAGAACTGGATTTGCCTAGCTTGGAGAAGAGAAAGCTAAGAGTGGGCACACAGAAGATGGAGCCAGACCCATCTCAGATGGCATGGGGTAGGAAAGAGGCAACAGAGAAAAGCTGGTGTATAGAAAAGTCTGTTTAGACATGAGAAATGAACTGTCACTGGACAAGTATTTGGGGTTTGGAACGAGCTGAGGAAGGTTATTGACTCTATCCTTGAAGGCACTAAAATTCCATGAGATGTGGTCCTGAGCCACCTGGTGTTAATGTGTCCTGGTTTGGTTTAGATGACGTCCAAAGTGTTTTCCAAACACCATGACTGGGTGCTCTATGAAGCTGATCCTACAAGTGTACATGCCTGAGAGCTGCCAGGCCTTTTCCATGGCTGTATATGACAGTTTCTATGGGCTGGATGTGACAGTTCTTTGACTTCTGTTAGGAAACCTGGGGAAGTATGTAAATATTTGCAGACCAGAGCTTTGTTACCACTTCAAGGTATTAAGCTGAGAAGTTTGGTGAAACAATTCTTGCTGTGGTAATCTGTGTCAAAAATAGGACAAATGGGTCACTCAGGTTGCTGCAAAACCTCTTTTTCCAGTAAGGCTGTTTTTCAGCTGGATACCCAATTCTGTCTGTAACTGTTAATGGTGTAGAAGTACATTTATTTTTTTTTTTTTTAATAATTAATTTGGATTGTGGCTCCAGCAGCCTTCAATCTCTACTGCCTTTTAGATCAGAAAGAAGCACTTCAAATCCGCACCATGAAGGCTTGTACTTGAAGAGGAGATTGGTGCCTTGATATGAAAAAAAGGCTGGGAGGGGGAATCCAATTGTAAATGCTTGTAGTATCACTGTGCTCCCACATCCCATCTGTCTGCTGGAGGCGTTGGTGTCAGTCTGGAATCCACAGTGTTTCAATTGTAGAAGCCACCAAAGACTTCGCAAAGACTTCTGTGCTAAGAAAAAGCTGCCTTCAGTGACAGAAATACAGCCTGTGGGGGGAAATGTCCCAGGGGCAGGAAACTCAAAGCAATCTGACTGAAAATTGAGGACTGCAGTTGCATATGCCAAAGCACAGCAGCCCTAGATCTAAGCAAGCTTGTTTACTACTTAGTTTTGCCTCTAGCTGTAAGCTTGGTGTCTTCCTAGTTTTCCCTCAAGATTGCTCAGTGTACATGTCTCTGTAGTTCCCCTTCTCGTCTGGGTTGCCATTTTCTGTCACAGCCACAGGGCCTTCCCTCCTGTGTGCTGCATGAGACTAAACCCTGGGCACTCACACCTTGTTCTCAGAGTCATTTTGGAGCTGGGGGTCAGTACTAGTCACTCACTAGTCATCTTTGTCTTCTGCAGTAGGAAGTGTTTGAGGTCTGATTTTCAGCAAGATTGGAGACAAGATCTGTGGTAATACTTAGTCACTCTACCGTGCTAAAGCAATTTTTTCTCTTCCTTCCATCCTTCTTAATATAGCCCCAAAGTGACTGCCTTTTTTGGTTGTTCCAGGCACCAAAACTGCCCTAAAGGTACTTTAACACAGAGGTTTTTCACCAAAAGTAGTTAACTTCTTCTGAACTGAGAAACAGGAATCATGGTGGCAATGGTGGTAAAGCCTTACTTGGTAAAGAAGATTTCAGACTGAGCTGGGATGGCATCCTAAGATTTAAGATCAGAGAGAAGCCCTGTCTAGCTCTACACTATTCAGGAAGGTTGTGGCTGATGTGTACAGGGGTGAGTGAATGCAGTGTGTGTCTTTTGGTTTATCATTGCTTTTGTAGATACTTCCTCCACACTTCCCCCTCAGCAACCTGTTTGTGGACTGATTTAGAAATAGTGGCTCCAATCAGACAATAAATGGAGCTTCCTTACAGCTTCAAACAAAGTACAGCAATTAGAACTTCCATGCAAACTTAGTCTGGTGTGGTGGCCTTGGGGCCCTGTTTCTCATTTTTAGAGCAATGACCTCTTCCACATTTTACATATTACTGATTTGGTGTTTGGTGCTTTTTCGTTTGTTTTTTTAAGAGATCTTGCCAAGACATAGCATGAGTCTCGTGGTCCTCCTGCTATTTCACAACAGTGAGACTGACAAAGAAATGAAAATGCACTTGAAAAGCTTTAATACTCTTACAGATTTAAAACAAAGCCCAAATCCCTGAAAAAAATGACACTTTCTTCCACTATCACTGGGAGGGAATGTGATTTTGACAGTGTCCCTACGGGTGAGGTGCAGGGTCAGTCCTATGTTGTGCTGTCAGGTGCTTTAACAGGAGCTCTCTTATTTCCCTTTAGCATAGGGGAGACCATGTCAGACACAGCAGCTGCTTCTGGTCTTTTCAATCATATTCAGAACAAGGAACTCTTTAGTTTTTCAGGCAGGCTTCATGTCATCCAACGGCCAGGACTCTTGAGGGGTTACACTTTATTTCTTGTTGCAGGCTGCTTCGCAGGAAGGGTTGCTTGGATGCCTAGAGCGTGTGGCACAGGAGCGGGGCTGCTCTTGTCTTGCAAGGCTGTGCAGGGTGGGTGCCCGGAGAGGCTTCCATGGCCCCTGGTGCAGCTGGCAGTGCTGTTTTCCGCGGAGCAGGCGGCCCGGGTGGGGTGTGGTGGTGCAGCAGGGCCTGCTGGGGGCTCTCTTGTCCCATCGCCAAACGCTCCCTGACAGAGCGACTTTCCAGCACCCAGGGCGCTGATGGCTGCAGAGCGACAGGACGTGACGGGATCCGGCGGCTCCGCGGAGGGTCCTGCCGGTGCCTGCGGGTCAGGCCGTCCACGGCTGTCACTGCCCCTCAGCCCCCGGCCAGTCCTGCCGGGCCGGCTCGGCCACGAAGCCGGGGCGAGCTGCTGCTTGCAGGCGGGTGCGTGAGCCGGGGCTGCCGGAGCCGCTGCCCGGCCAGGGCTGTTTCATGACCGCGGCGGCCGCCAGGCGGCGCTGCGGCGGCTCTCCCGGGGCGCCCCGCCTCTTCCGCTCAGCGGAGCGCGCCCTTCCGCCGGGGCCTGCGGTGCCGGGTGCGGGGCCTGCGGCGCGGCGTGCGGGGCCATGCGGATCGAGAAGTGTTACTTCTGCTCGGGGCCCATCTACCCGGGCCACGGCGTCATGTTCGTGCGCAACGACTGCAAGGTACCACCCGAGGCGGGGAGGGCGCGGCTGGCTTCTGTCACCCTTCCCCGCGTGGCGTCCGCTTCTTCCCGGCTGGGTTACCGAGGCCCGGCCGGGGCGCAGCTGCTCACCGGGGGGAGGGGGGACGGACGGGCAGCCTTTCCATCGTTGTTCCCGAGCCCGCACAGGCTCTGCCCGCGGCAGCGTCGAGCACATCCAGGCGGTGCTGGCCGGCGCCCGGGTCTGTTGGCGGTGCGGGGGCCGCTGCGTGCCGCGGGGCTGTCGGGAAGAGTGCGGGCTGAATTACTCGTGCTGTTTTCACTACGGAGTTCCGTGCTTCACAGAGCAACACGAAACTTTCGTCCTTTGATTTTCTGATTATGGGGAGGCGGAGGCTGCCCGTTGACAGAGGGTGATTGTAAAGCTCTGAAGTCACGGCTACAGACACTTGACTGCAGCTAATGGTTTATGGCAGTCTGTAAATCAGAGAGCTGAAGTGTTGTACCCAGCTGAGGCTGTCAGAGGCTGCCCACAGCACTTGAGCTTTGCGTTGCGGTGACAGTTTTGTGCATCAGATGTTGCCGATGGTTTCCCGGCCCCGGCTGCCCCCGTAGCCCTGCATTGGAGCGGCAGTGTCAAAGCGATGCTCACAGAAATCTCTTCCTCCTCATGACTGGGTGTCAAAACAGATACTGGCTCAACTGTACTGCTTGTCCAAGTCACAGCTTCTGGAGTGCAGAGGAATGTAGATGGACATAGCTCAGTGTACTAGAAAATGGCTGCAAGTGTGTGGGGCTTTTAATTAAAAGTAATGTGAACAAGTAATCTATGAAAAAGCAAAATGTAACGGCAGGTTGTCTGAGGTAAGGGGAAAACCACAGCAGAAGAATGTGAAAAATATTATTTGATCACTAGGGGTTTTGTATTTTCATTTTCTTTAGATGTGGCTATTGGATATAAAGGAAGAGTATGGTTGAAGAAAAATAGGATTTTCAAGAATCTGTGAATAACAAATGTAATTTTGAGTCTTCTCAAGGAAACTTTCAGCTCTGCTTTGGATGCCCAGGATAGTTCAGAGTGATGCACAAAGTGAGAGTTAAGAACAGTCAGAAGGAATGCAGTTATGTCCTGTGTGTCTGTCATTGTCTAGGTCTCCCTTGTCTTGCTGCCAGCTTGCTGCATATTCTTTTTGACTGGAAAACGTATGTTGGATTTGGAACAGTTTGGGATCACAGAAAGGTAGAGGTTGGAAGGGACCTCTGGAGATCAAGTCCACCCACCCTGCCAGGGCAGGCCACACAGGAACAGATGCAGGGGGGTCTTGAAAGTCTCCAGAGAGGAGACTCCACAGCCTCTCTGGGCAGCCTGTTCCAGGCTCTGGCACCCTCACTGTAAAGTTTTTCCTCATGTTGAGGTGTAACTTCCAGTGTTCTAGCTTGTGACCATTGCCTCTCATCCTATCACAGGGCACCACTGACCAGAGCCTGGCTCCTTCTACTTGACCCCCACCCTGCAGAGATTTGTCAACATTCATAAGATCCCCTCTCAGTCTCCTCTTCTCCAGGCTAAACAGCCCCAGGGCTCTCAGCCTTGCCTCTCAAGGGAGATGTTCCAGTCCCTTCAGCATCTTTGCAGCCTCTATTGGACTCTTTTAGCCTTTCCCTGTCCCTCTTGAACTGGGGAGACCAGAACTGAACACAATACTCCAGCTGTGGTCTCACCAGTGCACAGCAGAGGGGGACTAGAACCTCCCTCAACCTGCTGGCCACACTCTTCTTTATCTGCCCTCAGGAGACCATTGGCCTTCCTGGCCACAAGGGCACATTGCTGCTCCACGGAGAACTTGACTGTCCACTGGGATGCCAGGGTCCCTCTCTGTGGAGCTGTTTTCCAGTGTCTACCCCTGCCCTGTGCCTGGTACATGCTGTTGTTCCTCCCCAGGTGTAGGACTCCTTTTTTTATCCTTTATTTATCCTTGGTCAACTTCATTAGTTTTGTCTTTGCCCAGCTCTGCAGCCTGTCCAGGTCTCTCTGGATGGCAGCACAGTCTGCTGCTGTGTCAGCCACTCCTCCCAGTTTGGTGTCACCAAAGGGTGCCCTCTGAGCCTTCATCCAGGGCAGTGATGATAAAGGTTTGTTGTTTAGCTTGGCTCTTAGTTACATCACTTCAATACCATAAAAGGAAGTTTAAAATATGGATAGTAAAGATATTTTTATGCATCTGTGATGGGCCTGAGAGCATCACCTGGATGAACATGAGGCACTTCCCTGGCTGGCAGTGGCAGGTGCCTAAAACAAGCCTCACATTCTGCAGAATGCCTAGAAAAATGGAAAGGGGAAAAAAAAAGAATGTTATAATGTTTTGGCATAAACTTTAACAGCATTCAGTAGATTTTTGTCCAGGGCTGATGTGCTTAGGACTCCTGCTGCAGGGTCATCTTCAGGCTTAAGGCTACATTTCAGCAGATGGACTTTGTGTGTGTGCATGTGTATGGCATTCAAAAAAATTATGTGAGAGGTGTCAGAATGGCAGTGTATCAAAAAATGCTGACAGGTGCAGAAGATGTTCATTCATAGTAGAAGTTTAGTTATATATTTCTGTGGATAATTCTCACAACTCTGGTATAATTTATTTATAATCAGCTTATTGTGTTTGTGCATGTCCCTGACAGCTGTGAAAATGAATTTATGATGAGGAAACAAGAAAAGTGCCTGCAATTATTTTAGTGAAATTGGAAAGGTGAATGTAATTTTTTATGCATAGGATTGTTAGAGACACTTCAATGTTCGGTATCATTTTTGTAATGGGGCAGGAATCACATGATTTGACTGCAAACTTTTTCTTTCTTTCTTTTTTTCCCCTCAGATCTTTAGATTCTGCAAATCAAAATGCCACAGAAACTTCAAAAAGAAGCGAAATCCCAGAAAGATGAGATGGACTAAAGCCTTCAGGAAAGCAGCTGGCAAAGAATTGACAGTGGTAAGAGGTTGAACTGGTTCACACTCTACAGCATCTCACTCAACTGGCATCAGTCTAGGCTTTTCCAGTGGCAGACAGGTTAGGTTAGCTAGCTGAATGCATTAGCAATTAGCTGAGCTCCAAGGATGGAGCCAGTGGAGCAAAGAGGGATTGTAGAAGAGGACCTGAGTTTTCTGGGGAGTGATTGTTCTTTCACCTGGTCTATAACTTGAAACTGCTGCTCCAGCTTCAGTGTGGAAGCCAGTGTACCAGTATCTGTGCCCCTGGTGCATGGTGATTCCCAGCTCCAAGCCATTCTTTGGTTTTCCTTCTATAAATCTGCTTTCTGTAGATACAGGTTTTGATAGTTGTATTTCTGCACAAAAGCTGGTTTGCCAGGTACCCCAGGAAGTCTCTTTGTGTAGCCACATAAGACAGGAAAGGCCTTTTGAAGTCTCTTTAAAGCACACAATGTGTAGATTGCATAGGTAGGAATGTTTCCAAACCAGGGTATGAGATCTTAAAAATAATTGCAAGACAAATTTACTTCAGTGGTAAAAATACTAAACACATTTGGTGGGACAGTCCTTAAATAATTTGAGAATTACTGTGACTTAATTACATGGCTTTTGACAGAATACTAACAATTTAGCAAGTATTTTGACTTTGTGATTTGCTGCCTTCTGTGGATCTTCTAATGGGAAGAATGTGATTTTCTTAATGTGGCTCTGAGAAGCCAGGATTGTGTTCTGAGTGTGCACTGGCTGACACAGTTCAGGATGAACTGCAGTGACTTGTTATGCTGGTGTGTCACACTTGGCTAAAAAGGAATTGTAGAGAATTGATTTTTTTCTTCTTTGAAGAACAGCTTTTAGATGTGAACGTACAGTGCACTCTGCAGCTTTGATTTTGCATCTTTGGAGAGGTCTTCAGCTCAGGTGAAGGTTAGCAGCTGGTCTAACAACTGCCTTTTTTTTTTCCACAATTTCAAAAGATTTTATATTATGTCAATATTCTTTACACAAAGTAGTGGCTTGTTACTTATTTAAAACCTTTTCACAATTACAGGGTGTTGAGTAGAATTTCTCTGACCTGCATTGAATGCTTTTGACTCTCCATGTTTGCAGTTCTGCTTTCCACCTGTCCCCTCTGCTCTGTATTTCCTACTCAGTGTTGGTGGTCTCTGTTCCTTTTGTCTTGCTAAAAACAAAATAGCTGAGGGAGATGTTTTGGTAAATAATTCTCTTCAGACAGAACACTGAAGCTCCTGGCACTTTGAGACCAAATACTTTGCTCCATTTCCTTGTAGTTTAAACTCTAAAGGTTAAACTATAACCTCTAAAGGTTAAACTGGGATTTTGAAAGGGAAAATTAAAATAACTTAAATTAGATGAGTGAGTGCTGTAGTAATAATGTATTGATCTAAATATGCCTCTGGATATAATCTATATTTACTTTTTCTTAATATAGGATAATTCATTTGAGTTTGAGAAACGTAGAAATGAACCAGTGAAATACCAGAGGGAGTTATGGAACAAGACTGGTAAGTCATTTTAGAAAAAAAAAAAAAAAGATGAACTATGGGAAGGGAACTTTTACTCTACATGAACATGTTTTTAGAGTATTTTTAAGAGTATTGACACTTTGTAGTACTTGTGTTTGAAATTACTGGCCTCATGACAAAATTCTGATGTGTGGAGGAGGCTTGAGTTGTGAAGAAATGTGAGGAGTCACTTGCTTTTAACTTTTTTTTTTTCAGAAACTGGTTACAAAATGAGGTAGAACATTCCTCTATTGTGAATTATTTTCAAACAGCCTTAGTTCTTCAGCTTTTTAAGAGGCTCTCACAGTGAGCCTTTATACTGATGCAGTTGTTCCTTTGTTCCTGCTTATTCCACTTCATTTGTTTAATGTATCATTTGCTATAAAATGGAATAATTACTGCTGTCATGACTGTCACAAAGGAGAAGGTGGTAAATTCCATCTGATTTCAAGCAGTCTTTTGTAGTGCTGGTTAATTAGAGAAAATATTATGTTTGCACGAAAGTGGAAGCTTAAGTGAGTTTAAAAATACTATTAATCATCATTGGTACACAGAATATTCCCCATTCCTGCATTTTGAAGAAGGAATAACTTCTATCTGATATTTTCAATTGTAGGTATGTAAACACATTTAAATCAACTTCTGCTTTATTTCAGTGGATGCAATGAAGAGGGTGGAGGAAATAAAACAGAAACGCCAAGCCAGATTTATTCTGAACAGGTGAGAGGCTTCACAGATCTCTGTCAGACAGGCAGCCCTTCAGGGAAATGGGGAGCAGGAGTTGTAAATGGATTTTTGCTTTGTACATACAGTCATCCCAGTGACAGGGCAGGATAGCTGGAGTGGGCTCATTACATGACCACACTGCTGGGCTTGATTTGCTTTCCAAAGAAATGCAGCTTTTGGACACTCATAATGTATTTCTTTGTTTGTATATGTAGGCTTAGATGTAAACACATGTCTGGTAAGAGTTGAGAGTGCTGCCTTTCTCATTTTGTAGCCAGTATATGCTTGAATTCATTGTCAAATACCTTTTCTTGTTAACCTTTTTTACCCTTAACTAGTCATAATTATTTACAGTTTACATACCTATAGCTAAAGATGTGTCTTGCATTAAATCAAAAATATACATCTCTTCTTTGAAGGTAATTAAATTTAATTTTCCCCACTCCCAGATTAAAGAAGGGCAAAGAGTTGCAGAAGGCAGAAGACATCAAAGAAGTCAAACAGAATATCCACCTCCTTCGTGCTCCACATGCAGGTAAGAACTTGCTTTGCCTCCTTTTCTTAGATTAACTTGTATATACAATTTTATGATTTTTTTTTTTTTAAATGACTAATCCTACAGATGAATAATCCTGTGCATTTTTCTTGCATTTGATTTTTCTACTGAATATGGAGAATAGCTCTGGCCACTAGATGTGAGCAGCATCGTTGTTCTGAATCAAACATAACTTTTTATTTATCTAGTCTTGCATTCATCCCTTTGCCTCATTTGGGTATTTTGAACTTCACTCAATACCTGGTACTCTATAAACTGCATGTTTATTGATCAGTATATTTATCTAAGTCTTCCCTTTTAATTGATTATTTGAATTCAACAGAGTATACCACTGATTTGTGAGCTAATTTAGTGGATTTTTTTGGTAGTTCAGTGTATATAATGAAACTTGAATGAAAACTCTGTCTCAGTGTAAGCATTTTTTTTTATAATATCATGGTCATTCTACACATTTTCACTAAAAACTAATTATGTGTATTCTTTGTTAGTGAACTGAGTTTTTCAGTTGGACAAACTTGTTATATCTACATAATTTTGTTGTTTCTAAACTATTATAAGTGCTAGCTTGTGTTAGATGATGTTGATAAAAACTGATTTTTAAGTAGAATTTTAAAACTACAGTTAAAGAAGTAGAGTAAATGAGAGAAATTAAAAATGTTTCATTTAGTTACTGTTTTATAAAAATGACCAGTTATTTTGTCTCTTTGGGATATAGGCAAGACATAGCAGACACTGACTGGAAGTCTGTGTTTTTTCCTCCAGTTTAACTATAGTCTAAGAAAAGTTTTTGCATAAAACCAGCATCAGTTTCTCTGTTAAAACAATTCTGCAATAGTTTTAGGTGGTGATAGAATTTATCAATAAATGCTTGTGAGTTTGATGAGTTTACTCCTGAAAAATTCTTTAAGCAATATATTTAGGCTGTTTCACCTGGTAAAGACACCTGTATTGTTCAAAAAACAGTCATTTGAGTTTAGAGAGACATTTCAATTTTTTTTTTTCTTTGTA
Source organism: Ceyx melanurus (assembly GCA_024611195.1). Classification (NCBI taxonomy): domain Eukaryota; kingdom Metazoa; phylum Chordata; class Aves; order Coraciiformes; family Alcedinidae; genus Ceyx; species Ceyx melanurus. The sequence continues at coordinate 67,586 of JANHGL010006430.1, forward strand.
GGCACACCAAAACAGCTGGAGGACAAAATGGTGCAGAAGTTACAAGACGATGTGGCTATGGAAGAAGACTCTTAAAATTATTTTGTTTTCTATTTATACATCTTCAGCAGTTAACAGTTCCTTACTGTCTCACCTGACATCATTCAGAACTGTGCTTACAGTTAAAGAAAATTAGATTTACAGTTTGAATAATTTTTGGTTTTATAAAAAATAAGATGATGGACACTGTTATGGGCACTACTTACAATTATATAATCTGAGAAACCTTGTCAGCAGGATGGAGAATATTGTTGTAGTTTGGAAAGTTACACTTTCTTGTTGAATATTTTTTCCTGATAGTTCAAGGAATAAAATATGTTGGCCCTGAGCTTTTTTTTTTGTCCGTTGTTCTTTTATAGTGGGGCAGGTAATGTGTAGTTCAGAAAAGTCATATTTGAACATAGGAAAACAGACAATGGGGAGTGTGTGAAATATACAAGCATTGTACTGTTTTTCATCTTGATTTATGAATTATGTTTAGATATTTAGAAAACGTGTATTTTAGTGAGTTAAAAAAACCTGAAACCCAATAATAAAAATACGTAATTCCTTCATATTTTCATGAAATTTAAAGTTTGGTGATATGGTGATTAGCTGATAAGTGCTTTATATATAGAGTATTTCCCCTGTAAACTCATAAATAACATCTCAAAAGTATGGCAAGTTGGCCAAAAGACGTGGTAGTGGGGTGAAATCACTAAATGCTGCAGTATAATCCCTGGACATGGTGAAGGGAGACCTTCAAGAATGATAATCTAGTACATTCATGTGTGATTATAAATTAATATTTCAGCTTGAAAAATGTGCTTTTTATGTGTGACCTTAGTCCACAGTCCTTAGTCCTTGAAGTAGGATACCTAATCTAAAAATCTTGTTACAGATTTTTTTTTGTTATTGAGTTTTAAAGATGCAGTGTTTACTGAATTCCAAATTTTCGTTTTCTTCAGAAACAGTAAATCTATACAAAGCAGATATTGGATATTATGGAGTATATATGGTATATAAATACAATCTTTTACTTCATGTAAGGCATTTGAGCATTAAATAATTTATATTGCATAATATCTGTAGTTTTTCTGTACACTTACTTTAAATGAACTGCAGTACTGGTTTTGTGTGCTCTATGAAAGTGCCTTTGTGGGATTGGTAACCCATTCCTGTGAAGGTCTGTAAGTGATCATTGTGCAGCAGCTGAGAAGAGCTGTTTGGGAAGAGCATTACAGCTATAAATTCTAAACATTCTGCCAGTTGAACAAGTTGTGTAGCCTGTGTATGTCTCTTCTGAAGGTGTCCTGTTTATTTCATTTTTTTTCAATGCAATTTCTGTGGTGTCCTGTTCTGCTGTTTGCCTCAGCTGGATGCTGAGCACATGGTGAGGGGCTGGTGATCCTGTCCTGGGCTCCTCTGCCTAACTCACTGCATGCAGAGGCTGTCCTGAGGAGCTGACAAGCTGCAGAGCAGTGATGGTTTTCCTTCCTTTTAGGGGGCTGGCTGTCAAACCACATTTCTAATGGGAATTGTTCTTACCCAAAGATGTTTTTGCTGAAGAGCTGTTACTTTCTTTGCTTGCTTAGGATGAAAAATGTCAACTAAGCCAAAGCTGACTGAAAATTCCTTTAGGTTTTGGATTTTGTTTACTAGACTTGGAGAAAAAATTTCTAACTGAACAGTGTTCTGATGGTCATGCAGAAATTCTGTCAAATGCCAGGAAATGCATTCTTTTTCCCACTGTAGCTCAGACACTGGATGTGGAGGATTGTGATGATGTGCAAATGGAAAGTCCTCCTTGTCTGCCTTCAATATTTAATCAGAAAAATAACAGGGTTAAAACAACTGGTAGTGCTTAATTCCAGTATACAGTCTGTCTTAACTATTAACTAACTAGTCTTAACTAACTAATGCCTAAACTTGGCATTTACTAGACGTAACAAACTCTATGTGTTGTGTTTGTACTTGATGCCATTAGGAGCCTTTCTTCAAAACAAGGTGTAATGACCTTGATCAGAACAAATGTGATGACTGTTTTTTGGAAATGTTTTTTAATTTCATATGCCACCTCTCACAAAAGAAAAACGTGTGTGTTTAATTTTACAGACTGTGCAGAAGGTGGAAATGTGGGATTCAAAAGTGATTTATGAAGTTGACTTTTCCTCATATTTCCTTTTTAATCTGTTACTTCAATGATTTCGAGCTAAATGCTGGCTTTGTTTTCAGGGGAAGGTGAACCTTTTGCTAACACATTTTGGCTTCTGTCTCAGCTGGCCCTGTGGAGCCCTCAACAGGCCTGTGACCTTGTGAAGATACAGCACTAACTCCTCAGAGATTCCTTTTAGATCTTTCCTCAAGATTCCCTCTTTTTCTGTATGTGATTATCATCCTAAGTATCCAAAACCCCTCTGCTCAGGTGTGATGTGTAGGAAGACATCTTTTGTGACGCCTTGGAAGCCTGTTCCGCCATCTTAGAAGAAGAAGTGCCGCCATCTTAGAAGAAGAAGTGCCGCCATCTTAGAAGAAGTTCCACCATCTTGGAAGAAGTGCCGCCATCTTAGAAGTGCTGCCATCTTAGAAGTGCCATTTGCCTTAGGTTCTGTGGCATGCTAAGTTAGGGAAAGAAGTATTTATTTCCCCATGTTGAGCTGTGAATCAAAGGCCTGTCTGTTGCCCAAGGTGGAGGAGCAGCCATGTGCTGTGGGAGGTGGCAGCAGGAGGCCAGTGGGCAGGGCTGGGCACCTGCCTGAGGTGAAGAAGCCTTCATGGCCACCCCAAAGCAATGGCTGTGCCCGCCTCAGAGCTCAGGTGTCCCCCGCAGGTCTGTGCTTTTGCTGAGCTAATTTCCCTGTGTTCATACAGAGTAAGACCTGGAGACAGTTCTTTTTTGCCTCTGGTTGTGAGTTGGGTTTGCATTATTGCTTGTTGCTTCAGCTTTCTGAGGAGTCTCTTGTTTTCTTCTCAAATTTTGACCCTGAGGGAATGAGTGAAAAAATGAAATGGTGGGTGACGGTGAGGTGTTCTGTTTTGGTTGTTTGTATTATTTTGAAGGAAAAAGGCAAAAACCTTCTCAAGCTTCCCTCTCAAGTCTTTGCAAGTGCTGACTAATTGTTGCGGTTTGGGGTCAGGGCAGCCCCCAGACCGATAACAGACCGCTCTCTTTTAACCCCCCTCCCTCCCCAAAGG
>JANHGL010006431.1:0-33267 GCA_024611195.1 Ceyx melanurus
TCTATAAGGAACAGGTCTATATCTGAAATATAACCACCTACAAGGGGAATCAAAGGCAGCACCTAGAATATTTCTGCAGGAAAAAAGCAGTTGGAACAAAGCCTTCTGTATAAGTGCTTTGTGCATGTTAAAGTTCAGCAAAATAGTAGACACTTTTCTACCACCAAATTAATTGCAGGCCTTCTCCCACCACCACTATTTACATTCTTTTTAAAGCCACCACTTAATAATGAAATATGTCCAGCCTATTAGTGGCTTCCAGTTGTCCCTGAACTGTGGTTCAACCTGATGAACCTGATGGATTTTACTTGACCTTTTTTTTTTAAGCACTACACCAGAACAGGATGTCCTACAAGAGCTGGCAGTGAAACCTGCGACCATTAAAAACCCAGAACTACATTTTGCAACATTTTTGATGAATCACGGGATAAATATTTGGCCTGAGCATGATTTTTGCAAGCTTGAATTGACTTTTCTCACCCTTTTTTCTTGTCCTTTGATGCTTTGATCTTGTGTAAAAGGAAGAATGGACCATAAAACCACTTAGACAGATATTCTGGCTTCACAGAACACGTTTTTTCCATTTTGACAGTTTTTAATAAGGTTTCTGATTTCTTGAAGAACTGTAAAAAGAAAAACCATGCTTCCCCCCCCCCCAAAAAAAGAAAAACAAAAGAAAGATATCCAAAAGACTTCTAAAAGAGATTTGAGGATAGTCCAGTTAGAGTTTGCCAAAATAAGTATCTCAAGATGTATGTTATGAAATGGATACAGGCTTTAAAAATATATATATAATTGTTCAGTGAAAACAAAGGCTTTTTGTACTGTCATAAAATTACACTCAGGTAAAAAGATTTACAATGAATGCAGAAAGATTTGCTGGGGGTGGAGAGGAAAAATACAAAATACATAAAAAAGATACTAAATAAGGTAAACCTAGAAATTAATTTTGATGTTTGAAAAATGGAAAGACAGCTGAAACCAAGAGGAAAAACACTGTGCTGCTTGCAGATTATAGAATGGCCAAATAATTCCTACTAATACCCCCTTTATTCTTCTTCTTCTCTGCTGAGTGCCAAAATTGTAATTATTTTTTACTGCTGACTAAGCTATCAAAGACTATATAGCCATACCACAACTAAATTATCCATTGTGCACTAGGAAGAAAACAGTCAGGATAAGAAAAATAAATGTCTATGATACATATGAGACATCTACACATTTAAAATACACAGACAAAAAAACCCCAAACACTACTGATTGCCAAGCTTTGGTAACAACCAGCAAGTCAGTGAAGAAAAAGTAATTGAAGGTTTCTTCAGTTATTTATATATATTTTTTTACTGAGATACATTAAAAAGCACACTTCCACACCAGCATCTTCTAAGCTGCTCACACATTTGCACACTTCCCTGCAATGCAGTTTGATGCAGCCAAATGCTCACCATAGTCTCAGGCAAAGTTGATACCCAACACTTGCAGTCCATTTTAATTCTCAATTTCCCAGCTTTTAGTTGCATATTCAAAATGAAGCTTCTGTGATGAGAGCCACTGCCTTTGGGCCCCAAAGTGCAACTATTAAATTTGCCAAGAAAACCAAAGGATCATTTATAACATGGCGTTTCTCAACCTCATAAATGGCATTAGTCTTTGAGATATGAGGTAGGGATTGGAAAGGGCCATAGAAGACAAAAGTAATTTATGATGTTCATCAACACACAGAGGTTTCATGACACAAACAGCAATGCCTGCTTTTATTTAATGTCAACTGCAACTCTCAGATTAAAAAGGGAGAATTCCTGTCCTTAGCAACACCAACCAAAACTACACACCTGATTGGGAGTGATGGAATAAGAACTCAGTATCAAAGAGGAAAAATGTTCTTTCATCAGCATGAAAAGGCTGTGAAATTGATCAGTCTTGTCTGCTCTTCTCAGTTACAGAATACCAACACTGCTCCACAATATGTCACTTAAATGAGAGAAATGAGTACCAGTGGAGGGGAAAGGCACTTCAGATATTGTGTTTATCAGGGACAAAATATTTGTCTCCCCTTTCTTGAGATGTTTAGGAAAGTGCTGCTTTTTATCCTTTCAATAAATACTTTTCTCTCTCTCTCAATTCAGACTATTAAAAATAGTATGAGGAATTTAATACAACTTTAAATGAGAGTTTATATATCACATGCTTTTTGACAGCTGCTTTTATTTCACTTTAGATTAACAAAGCCTTTATGCTGAGACTTTGGAGCTGACCTTACAAAGCAGCAATATCATTAGCCCCAAAGCACATGGTTCCCATTTAATGTTTGAGGTAACATTCTTTGTCAAAGTGAGAGAAATGAGAATGCAAACTTGCAGGGAAAAAAAACAAAACCGAGTGTCCTTCTTTTGAAAAGAATTAAAGTCAGTTTGGACACTTGAAAATATGAAGTGAGAGGCCACAGCCTTACAAAGAGTTTCTCAATGTGATCCCAAGAGTTCCAATGCTCAGCTTTCCTTTAGTGTGCCATAGCTCACTGTCATTTCCTCTCAAGAGGCTGAACATATTTTGCCATCTCAATTTGAAGTGAAAGGTCTTGCTGACATCAATGTTATTTCAGTTTTAACCAGCATTACTCAAATGATTTATAAACATACCCAAGCAAAAGAGCACTGTTGGAGTTAGAGAATGAACTCAACAGTTATTTCTGGGGTACAGCAGAAAGTCATTTCATCTGCTGTGTTTGCAGAAGTCATGAGTGACTATTATGCATGGCAATGGACCTAAACTTCATGACATTTTACTGTTGTCATGTTCTACTAGCTCAATATAAGAGCAATGTAGGGTTTTTTTCTTGCCTCCATCCTGCTTAGCTCAATACATTGAAGTGTGTTCAGTATCCTCCAGCTACTGTCACAGTGGCAATTTTAGATTTGAAACTTTCAACCTTCTTCTCAGTTAGTGCATCTGAAAAGCTGCAGATTAGAGTCTTCAAGGTGAGCCCACAAGAGACTGACCAATGCAGGGAAGAGCTGCAGAGGAACAGTTTGGTAATCAGTGGATGCTCCTTCTATCTGGGACCTTGCCAAAAAAACCAAATAAAACTGAATGCACAAGAAAAGGACAAAAGCTGTAAGAATTGGAGGAGAAGCTGACAAATTCAGTGCTAAAATTTCCATCCATGCCAGTGGAAGCTGGATCAAGGTTCCTGTAAACATATGGCCTTTCACTCAAATAAGTCTCCCCTTTGAAACACACATCTGCAAAGCCTTCCAACAGAAAAGATGCAGCATTTGTTGGAGCTGCAGCCAGGTTCCAAAGCCCAGAGATTGTCCCTGCACTCTTATCTGGGACCAGCTTAGAATGGGGTCATAGGACTTGCTTTTCTTTTACTTCTAAGGAGAGAAAAAAAAATTGTTTCTTACATCCACATTTAAGCACTTAAATTCATCATTCTAATTTGAAACAGCAAGATTTGTTCCTACTGACTCAAATGAAAATTACTGGATGCTGTACACTTCTGGAAATTAGAGATGTTATCTGCAGGGCAAGACAATGAAGGAATAGACTGCTTGGGGCATCTCTCTCTGACACTCCTGTCCCCAAGTCTCAGAAGTTCCAGCTGCTCTGTGCCACAGGACCAATGGCAAATGTCAGAGACACCCAGCAGCAGCTGCACAGCTGCACAATGCCCTCTCCTGATCTTGCAGATAGGCTGAAATTACATTCCTGATACCAGATGCAAATAGACAAACACATTTTCTAAGGCTTAAACAAAAACAAACTTCCCCAAGAGAGCTGCTAGGCCTGAAATCTCAGCCTATCCCTCACCTACTTCCACCCTACTGACAGTCCCTCTAAATTGGGACCTGCCCCCTTTACTAGATTTCTTGGTAGCCTAAATCCTTGTCCTTGCTCAGCTTAAATTACCTCCTTGTCAGACTACCAGCTCAGATGGGTGCAACTGGGGCAATTGCCATGAGATGCATTAGTGCCTGCAGGGACAGCCTGAGTACAGAGCCAGACTGGGACAATTTAATCCAAGTCAACACTTCTAGGGAAATTAAAGGAAGCATCTGGATTTTTTCATCACAGTATCCAGTTTTATGAGACTAACCTACCATTTTGCTTTCCAAGTGAGTCAGTCACCTTCCCTCCAGTCACCTTTGAGTTTGTATCCACTAGTCAATAAAGGAACCTTCCATTTTATATATTAATATAGCTTGAGACACAAGGGCTGTGCACAGCATGAAGCCAGAGGGCTTTGCACAGTGGAAATGATCAGTAGTTGCCTCAGCTACACATACAATGGAGGAAAAGATTACATGTCTCACCTCAGCAGCCTAGGCAGGCTCCAGAGCAGGGTGCTCTCTGAGAGCAACTAACTTCTGTGCTCATTTTTAAGAGCAGCAACAAAATGATTACACAGCAGTAATGCAAATGATGAACTCAGTTCATGAGGAGTGAATTTACACCAGGAGGCTGTGAAGCTCCCACCCTATGCCAAAGCACTGGCTGTGCTTGTGACACCACACAGGGACACTGCAGGCTTCTGCAGGAGCTTAAGTGTCACTCCATTGCTGTGGCAGGGAGGAACAGCCCTGGTACTGCACTAAAACAATACCTGCAGAGCCACATTTTGGATGGCTAGCCTATGGACCAAGCTCTGTTTCTCCCTGTGATGATGCAATCTTAATACCCTGCAGTAAACATGTGCCTCCACCCATCTGAGGTTTAGTCAGGACCTGGCTTATCTAATCTTTCCCTTGTGAGCAGGTAAGGGCAGCTTTCTCCACTCTTTCCTTCTATTACTACAACCTTGTCATAAACCCCACATTTGTATTTATGTTCCACTAAAGCACAGGAGTTCAAACCTGTTACTTTCCCACTTGGGGGAAATTGTCTAAAAAGCAAGTGATAGATCTGTCTTTTTATCCTTGGTTTTAATGCTACTATAGCAGGGCAAAGAATTATACTTGTAAGAAATATATCAAGCTATCAAGCTAACAATATAACTGGCAGCCACACAAGGCTTGTTTTCTTTCTGATTCATAAATACTTTCTGCATTTTAAACCCTTTTAAAATTATTTTAATCCATCTTTATTAGGCAGACAGCTTTACATCTGCATATAGTTTACATTGTGCTTTGAAAATATTGCAGTTAATTCATTGCAATAGCAAGAGAAAGTGTATGTGCTCTTCATGAGCAGATGTGAACACATTGAAAAGCATGCAACACAAAATAATCCCAGTCCCTCCATTATCACTCTCACATTTAACTGGTGGTAGAACAGAAGTAGCTTGCAAAAAGATCAGCTTTTTACAACCACTGAAGTGATTGCAAAACCTGTATCTGCAGCCAAGAACTCCACAGTGAGGACTCATGAACAAACACACCCACCTGAAAGGGGATGCAGCAGTAACAGATTAACCAGGTGAGTGTGTATGTGACAGTCTCAGCACAGTACCCTGCTGCTGTCAGTCTCAAAGTTCACATAGGAACTTCTTTTTACACTGCACACCGTTTATGAATGGAGTCTGAAAGCAAAGGCATTTAGGGGAAAATAAGGTAAGCGACAACAATATGAAATTAATCTAAGTGTTCAAGGGTAGACTGCTTACAGGGGGAAAAAAAAAGGACAAATCCTTTTGATCATGATATAAAAAAGGGATGCATAAATGCATGGGCACCATGTACTATTATGTTACAGGAAACTAAGGCAATACAAATCTAAACTGGTGATTAACTGATGACACTCATTTCCTAGGGTGTTTCTTAAAAGCTATTCTTATAGAAAAATAACCCAAAACCTAATAATTGAAAGCCTCCTAAGAAAGCTTGAACTGCACAAGCAAGAATCTAAGTTAACCACAGAAAATCCCATTCTAAAAGAATCCACAAATTCTCTAGGAGTACTTAAACATAGCACCTTAAAAAAAATAATCTGTGAAGTTCAGGTATCACTGAGAACTTAAAATCAGCTACTTAGACAATATAATTTTCCATCAGAAGCACCTCTGAATTTATGTAATCAGCCACTATTCTTGTCAGTTGATTAACATGTGACAAAACCCCTTCAGATACTTGATTGCAGAAACGTAGAGAACCAGAAGGCTCATTTATGAGCAGCTACAGTAACTGGATACTCTCCATCTACCAGTCTGTGCTTTGCCTTTCCTCCAACTGTGCCATGCCACAGAAGTTTGTACAGCATCTGTTTTCAATCTCTCCATCTCATCTAAGGTATATAAGGTGTAAGAATCCTTAGCACTCACTATTTCAACACTTCTTTTTTTCCTTATCTGTAGCAAAAAGCCCTTTCAAGTTATTGTCTATTCTAACTTTAGTAGTAGCTCATGAAAGATGTATTCTAAACTGGTTTTTGCTTTGGAAGTGCTCCTTGAAAAGCTTTTTCTCCCTGACTATCCTTATTCCTTTTTCTAAAATCAAGCAGACTTACTCCTGAAAGTCACCTAGCAACAGCAGCACATCCCATTATTTTCTTCCTCCCCTAATATACTAGTGCTGTTTCCCACAGCTATTTCACACTTCTTCCCTTCCCTACCTCTCCTCACCTTTATCTGCTTTCCTTGTGCATTAAAATCTTCCCTGATCGGATTCTTCCACAGCTCTTTCCTTTCTGCCAGTGCAGGAACACAGCCTGTCAGGTTCTCTTGTACCTGTCACATCTGCCAATGGGGTCTTGCTCTTTCCAAGCAGCAGACTGGGAAGGATAACAAAGATCTGTCCTGGGATCAGACAGGGATATATATGCTGTATTAAATGTCACTTTACACCACACACTACTTAAAATGTTTCAGGCAAGGAAATACACTCCAAAGATACCAAATTTTACAACTTTTTCCAGGAGTTTTTTTCTTATCTGACCCAGCTCCTGTTACTTGCCCTTCACTGAGCAACGGGCTTGTGACCAAAAGCACAATGACAGAGAGCAACGAGATGACCATCAACCTTGTTGTCTTTGGAAGAACTCAGACTGGCAAAAGCTCCGTGGGGAACAGCCTGCTGGGCAGCTCAGACTTCGAGAGCCGCCGCTGCCCGAGCTCCGTCACCAGGCTCTGCAGCCTCGGCCGCAGCCACCGCCTCTCGGGCGTCCTGCGGAGAAAGGGCTGCGAGCTGCCTCTCCGCCTCCAAGTGCTGGACACTCCCAGCTGCCCTCACAGCTGTCTGAGCACAGAGCAAGTGAGAGACACTGTCAGGTCAGCCCTGGCTCAGCACTTTGGGAAGGCAGGCCTGCATCTAGCCCTCCTGGTCCTGAGGGCCGACCTGCCTCTGTGTCCAGATGAAAGCGATCAGACTGTTCAGCTCATCCAGGTAACTGGGGGATAATAGCCATGGAAGAGTTGGCACATACTATAGCATCTGTTCAAGAAAAAATTTACCCTAAGGAAAAGTTCAGACATTGCTCAGTTTGTCTGCTCAGATGACCCAGGTCTGTATGAGGTCAGAGAAACAAAGGGTTTCCGAAGCAGGTTAAACACTTTGCATCCCGTTCACAACAGGCAACTTCCTGAACCTTGAGGACTGGAAAGGACTTCCTGGTCAAACTGATGATCTAAAGATCAAATATGTAGATTAAAATATACCTATACACATGAAAATGACTTTCAAAATGTGTTCGATTTGCTTTGCTGTTCGACTACTCTCTTGGTAGGCTACTCACTTTTCTAGTAGTTAAGACAAACTCTCCAGCCCATCACTTAGGTTGATGCACTTGATTTGTTTTTCCTGAATTGCTGGAATGGTTGATTTTTAAGGGATACAGCAGGAATTGCAGTTGGTGTTACACAGAAATTAATATTTTTTCTACACAAGGTGTTTAAAAAAAAATAAAAATCAAAGTGCTATAAAATGTGTAGCTACAGAGATATGTGGAAATTACTGATGTAAACTAGTCTGTGACACAGCTAAACAACCATGTTTCCTTATTTTAACTGGAGAAATTCTATTAACATCTGCAGTGAGAGAACTGCTAGCAATGCACGACCAACTATTTCCACTGAAAGAGGATGTCAGTGTCTGGGGAAGGTGAAAAAACCCAGAAATTTCAGCATCTCGAGATAGCATGAGCTGGATTAGTGCCAGGAAAAGAACATAACTGGTCTGTTAATGGATAAGAAGTATATGAGGTGGGAGTGGGGAAAGGGAACAAGAAAAGATAACTATTTAAGAGTTGGCTTTCATTCCAGGAACTTCTGGGTCCCACATGGAAGGATTTCACTGCAGTTGTTCTTACTCATGCTGACAAGGCAGAAGAGGCTGGATTCGGTGAGGAAGAATATTTGCACAGTGCATCAAGTACCCTGTTGTCACTTTTCTGCTCAGTACACCATAAATACATTTTCCTAGACAACCAGAAGAGCACAACTAAAGAGGAAAGAGATAAAATCTTAAGAAAGATCTTGAGTTTTGTAAGACAAAATAATTATCAAGTGCTTCTACCTAAAAGCAGCAAAGAATAAAATTTACTTTCAAGTTCTCATTTGTCTGTTTTCTATGGTAGGTAACATTTAATAGAAGTAAAAGAGTAGAAACTGTCATCTGGAAAATTCCACATCCATACCAAACACATTTGAACACAGTTGGAAAACTCTGTAGATGACCAAACTACTTGGCTTTTACAGAGTACCTCACACTAGCACATCCAGAATCCTATCTTCAACCACACCAGAACAAGCTAGTGCTCTGTATTCACACTCCTAAAAGGCATGTAGTCACAAAGGAGATTTGATGCTATATGAGATGATGCATTGTGATTCATACAGAAGACAGGCAAAAAAACCCAAATCAGAGCAAAATAGAACAGTGGAAAAAAAATCAACAAACCAACCATGAGTTCAGACTGTCAGGGAGCCTCTTCACTCAATTCTTCAAGTTTTCAGCAGTTCCTCCAAATTCCAAAGGTTGTAAAGAGCTTTCAAAGATTAAAAGCTAATATTTATCTACTTTAAAAAGTATTTCCTTACCTTGATTCAGGATCTCAGTTGAGAAATTAGTTACTAAAATTATTGAAGTTCAAAAAGACATTATTGGATATGTAGGTTACAAGGCAGAGAAAACAGCTCCCACCTGCTTAATGCTGCCCAGCACATTTAAGAGAATTACTATTGCTTATTCACAAATGCATGAAAAATTAATAGTTTATAGGCACATACAAACTAATTCAAAAAAGAAATATGTTCAGCTCTTCTTTTACATGTTTCTTTTGATTTGATATCATTACCATTTTGCTTTCTCTCCCAGTTTACTGTATGAAGTCCAAAGCCTGCAAAATTCAGAGTGGCTAAGTTATTTTTATTTCACTGTTAAGAAAGCACTGTTTCATTTGTTAGACAGTAACCAGTTTATTATTATATGCCAAAATATCTGAAGTATTGCTAAATTGTTAGTTTTAATGTTTGTTGCAAATTGATCTAAAATAGTTATCTTCAGAAAGGCAGGAAATAGAAGTAGTAATTTAAGGCTATTAACACAACAACTGTAACCACTTGTCACATTACCATGGGATTATTCCAACTGTAACAACTGAAGAAGCTGCTTCTGTTAAAACCAAAAAAACATCTTTGGAATAAACTATTGCATAAAAATACACACACAAATTAACTTTTATACCTGTGTGAGAACTGGAAATGGTTTTTTTTGGGGAATATATTACTAGTTCTTGTCATCTGTTCAGAGGTGACATGAACAAAGACAATTGAGGTCTTCACTGACCAACTGCTGGTCCTGCACCTCTTGAAGAGCAGTTAGCAGCACATAAGGAGCATGGCAGAAGTTTTTCCTTATTGAGATGCTCTTGCTCCATATATCCTCTAAATCTTTTAGCTGTCCAGAAAATAAGTTTGCCTGCCTGCAGTTCTGCTATTAACAAGCCTTGTCAATTAACTCTTGGAGCACTGAGTGGCTAATGACTGTTGACAACACCTAACCTCAAGAAGAGTAGGGATGGTGAATGAGGAAATTCTGAGTATGTTGGAGGCATAACATGTTCTGCACTTCTAGAAGAGGAGTCAACAAAAGAGGTATTAGCCATGCATTTCAGAGGGTAATGTATTCATGGTTTTTATTGTGCTGGCATTACTTTCCAATTTGACACATGGAAGAGCTTCCAATAACCATTCCTTTATTTAATTCCACTGTTTGCCATGGTCTGTGCCCTGCAGACTCCTTTCCCCTTCACTTCAAATGCAACTCCTTTGTAGGTAGCAACACACTGGTCATCAGTATGAAGGTCAGGTTGGATTTGCTCCCAAATCTTCTTCTTGGGATTAAGTTCCTTCTCAGGATCTCCTGTTTCAAAACAGAGAAGAAACTAATAGCACACAACACAGAAGACAGAGCAAGAAACAGCTGCTGTATGTGCTCATCTGTGACAGCTCACACAGCATCACTGCACACACTCTTACGGAAAAAAACAAACAAACCATTACCTGTGGTTCTCAAAATGAAGAATTTAATTGGAATTAGGGCCTGTCTAGGAAATGTCTCCAAAGTCTCTCTGAAAATGCTGATCTCAGGGGGAAAAAGGTGGCAGGTAAAAGACCACAACTACTGTTAGAAGGAAGAAATCAAACCCTTGCTAGTTGTTGGTTTGCAAAATTTACTAGAAGAAGAAAAGGATTCCTTAAGTAGACGCAGAAAAAAAAGCAACTCAGGTTTGTCTGCTTTCTCAGTTTAGGATTGAATAGTAATTGCTTATAAAAATTCATTAAATGAAATTGAGAAGTGACTCAACAGTTGAGAAACATTGGCTATTCTCATGTAAGTTCCAAGTGAAGATACTGACATAATTTTAGCTCTGAGTTTCACCACTGTTCTGCTGCTTTTTTGATGACAACCTCTGGTGCCTGAATTAAGAGAAACTTTAGAGATCAATTTCTATTTCAGCAAAAACCCCAAATCCTAGTAAACATATCCTCCCTGCAACCTAAAAGGAAAAAACTGTTCTCCAAGTGAACAGAATGTCAGGCACTTTCATCTTCCACTACTCAAGTTTCTCCAGTAGTTTAGGAAAAAAACAGGTAAGATTAGAGGGATTTTCAGGGTTGACATTCATTACTGCTTGGTGTCTTCCTGGCTGCCTGACAACAGGCAGTTAAATCAGCTACTTTCATGCCAACCTGCCTTCTTGTTTTTCTACACTGAATGTTTTCAGTGATGCAGATCTACTCCCATTCTCAGTGCTTACAAAAACAAGTTCCTGTAGAAAGGTCTCAGTGCTGCAGCTTCTGTAACTGTCAGAGCAGACCAGGCCAGATTTCAAGGTCAGCTTTGCCAGAGCAAGTTTCAATAGTGCAGCTGAGTTATTTCACAACCACAGTGCACTCCATAGTTAGAAGAAAAATCAGTAATACCTTAATAAATTAAACACTTAGAGTTAATTGTGCATTGTCAGAGAAATTAAAATCCTGCTCAATGTTCATGAGCAAAGACAGACTTGGATTTAGACCAAAGTGAAGGCATATGAACTAATAAAATCAGTAAATAGAATGTTAAATGATCCATTGTGCATTTCCTTCCCCCTCCTCAAATATTTAAAGCAAGTGAATTTTTTTCAGCAAGAAAAACCCCTGACTTTTATTATAAAAAACACGCCTTGGATGTTATTAAGTTTCTTTGGAATCCTGCATCACCCTCCCTTGGGATCTGTGGTGAATTCAGATTAGATTAGCATAGGCACTGATTTTAAACACTACCAGAGCTCCAGGCTGGGCATTTTCTTATGCTTTCTGCTCATTCCACTCCTTTGTCCCAGAAAATATTCTTTAGAAGGGTTTATATCAATAAAACAAATTTAAACTTCTAATGGTTTCATGAGCTTCCCACTCTCTTTACATAAAAAATATCCCAACTAAGAGGATTCAAATTTTGTTCAACATACCATTCAGTCTAGCAGGTTAAAAGGAAATCTTAGAAGAAACCTCTCCCCTTTTAATAGCTCAGTAATTTTTGAATTAATATCCTTCAATACAAGAAGGGGCAAGAAGGAGCAGTGATGTGTGACCTTATAGAAAAAAAATATACCACTTATTGTTGATTTTAACTATGCAACTGAAGGAAAGCATCCATACACCACAGCAACCTGATAAATACAGGCTCAAAACTCACCTCCACTATCAGCACTTCCTTGGTTTCTAAGAGATAGTTATGTACTAAACTTTCAGGGCTCTTAGACCACAGTGATTATTTAATTATGTAACTTAAATAACACATTTGTGGTTCCTGGGGCAATTTTGCATGGAAGAGTTTTGTCAGATCATCAGTTCTGTTACTATTAGCAAGACTTCACACTTAGTGGCAAAAACTCCAAGAATTATTTCTGTCTTATGGCAATTACTGTGTAGAAGGTTATACAGTGTTTAGAAACATGCAATAGAATAATTTCTCTGTAGCTTATAAATCAAACCTTTTCTACTGACAGAAATTTGATCAAGTTTTTAATACAAAAAAGGCCCAACAGATCTTGAAGATTTTTAAGTATAAAACAGTGTTAAAATTCCCCTAAGGGCAACAATATCAAATAAACAAAAAAAGAACACTTAAGCAGACAACAGCATTCCTTATCTAATCTCTCTTCCACAAACCTCAAGATCATTCTAGGAAAACTCTCAAATTTCTCCAGAAGAAAATCCAGTTGGTTTGAAACAAGACACCATTTGTTTAATTTGAATAAAATGACCAAGAAAAATTAGCCTGTGTCTCAAGAGTATTTCATATGGTGGAGGAAAAGGCAGATTAAAAATAATTTGATTCCAAGCTGCTTGATAGGCAGTTGTATGTGTTTTAGAGTTGCTTTATTGTTGCTGCTGCTGCTTCTGTTGCTTCACAGGCTTTCATATTTCCAACTAAAATAAGACCCAGCTGTCCTTTCTATTTTAGTTTCAAGGACTCATCTGAATCTATGATTTAAAATTACTCTTAAAAAAAACCCAAAACAACAAACCAAAACCCTAGAATCTCAATGGTTACAATTAAGCACTGAAACTGAATGACATCTGACATAGCAAGGGTTCTAACCTCCTGAGAACACTACCAGTGAGGAGGCAGCAGCTACAGAGATGTGAAAGCTTCACATGAAAAAGGTGAGTATAACACACAGATGACAACCCCATTAGGAACTGAGAAACAGTTTTCCAGTCTCCCAGTGAATTTCTTCTCCTTTGGGAGTAAGTTAAAAAAACACAAACCCCAAAACAAACAAAGGAACAAACCGAAAACCAAGAACAAAACAAACAAACCAACCACAAGAAAAAGCCCTCAAAGAAAACCAAACAGCTGCTTAAAAAGGAGAACAAGAAAAAACCCCAAACAAGAAAAAGGAATTGGGGGAAGAGGGAGGGAACCAAATGCACCAAAAGTTGTTAATCACTTGGGACAAGAAGTGACAACAATCTCAGTTTCTTTTAGCTAAAAAGAAATTAAAAAAAACCCCAAATACTAAAGCAAATCAAAACCTACCAATGAACAGGATTAAGATCTTAAGCTTACAAAGGCAATATGCAAAAGACCAGCATGCAATAAATTACAGAAGCAGATGTGAGGATGATTGTCTCAGTCTCCATCCATCAATGCTTTATTTGTTGCTTTTTCTTATTCCAAGATAATGCAAGTCAGAAGTCCTAAAATCCTTTAAAGTCAGTTTGATGCAGGGATCCATCACTCCTCCTGGCACTGTGCAGCATTAGGGTGTATTTTCCAAGTCAGTAATTGCCTTTGATCTCACACCTACCAAATTTGCTGAGCAGCAGCTTATGAAACTGCTGCCATATTCAAGAGTACAACCTACAGCCCTGGATACACACCTGTCACAGGGGGTGTAGCTGCCTTCCTGTGGTACTCACCAGTGTCTGTAGCTCCCTGGCAGACAGCAAGTGATGGAATACCTTGTATCACAGGCTGCAGCCCATAACTGCAGAGTATTATTTTAAAATATTTTTCTATTAGAGCATTAAATCACAGCAAGCTGAGCTTTCCTCCTCTTTCCAAACCACCCAGAGAGACCATTGCTTCTTTATCATATGCCAACCAAAAAAACAGTAATTTTTAGAGCATCAGTTTAAATCATAAGTATAAAAATATAATGCATATATGTGTGTATATATATATATGTGAAAGGTATTTCATGCAACATGTGCTACAACCATAGCACACTAATAAGAGTTTGAATGTAATCAAAAAATTTCAACCAAAAAATGCAACCAAATTGAAAATACTATTCTATCTGCTTAAGCACCAAGCTCACCTTGGCAAACTGACTCCCTCTGACTGCCCAAATATCTACTTACCAGGAAAACCTTCAAAAGTGATTCTATCCCCAGGTACTGCCCCAGGTGGGGGAGCCAGAATTTCCACTTTTTCTGGGGAGCTGGCACACATCACCATAGCTTGAGATACTACTCCCCTCATCTTGGCAGGCTTCAAGTTACAGAGGAGAATTGCCATCCGATTCTGCATCTTGAAGAGGAACAACAGGGGGATGTGAGAACTTCAATGCCACAGGCTTCTGAGGACTATTTCACTATAAATCACAGAATTACAATGAAGAGACTTGAAAAAGGATGAGGGAAGCACACAGCAAGACAGGGACAATTCTAATGCCTGCACCCCAGTAAGAAACAGCATTTAAAACACTTAAAAGTTGGTGAGTAAATAAAGGAGTAAATGAGAATTACAAACAATAAATGTGAAATTCAGATATCCAAAAACCAAGCAATGCATTTCACCTGCACTTCATCTTTACTCATACTAGATCACCAAACAGTTTCCATTAAATAATAAAACCACCTAGTTTTTCATAAGTAGCTGTAAAAATAAACTGAGCAGTTTCCTGAAATAGGTAAGATTGGGCAGAAAAGAAAAAAGAAAAACAAGGGGAAATACAAACTAACAACAACAAAAATATAAAGGAGGAAATTTGTCTCCCTTTCCCAATATGTGAAAAGTTCTATTAAAAATACAGAGTATTACTGAAAAGCAGCTGAAGGTGACAGAGATAGGGAGGGCGTGTTTCCTTCTGCATATATGTTATTATCCAGTAAAGCAAATTCTTATTAAGAGCAATAGAGCAAATCTCATCTCTACACTGAAAAAAAGAAAAGCAACAAGCAGAAGCACAGCTATGTCCAGAGGGAACTGATAAGGCTCTGGCATCTCAGAAGGTGTTTGATACATAAATGAGCTGAGACTAAGTAAAGGCAATTCAAACATCTCCTTGAAACAATAACAATCTCCACTGGCCTTCCAAGAAGACAATGTTTTTGTTTCAGGAATTGAGGAACTTCCAACTCTCAACTCAGCTAGTGAGAAACTTCCTTAGTTTCAGCAAAAATGTTATTTGCTGCAGTTTAAATGTTACTCCAGGAGTTTAGCATTTAGGAAAAACATGACCTTACTCTTGAAGCACAAGTGTTAAGTTGCTCTTTCTCTTAGGTAGCCCATGAAGTTACCTGTACAACTGATTATCAACTAACTACTCCTCTGGCTCTCAAGATCAGATACCATGACAGACTGCATGGCTAATGAATACGAGTTCAAACCCACACACTGATGGCTTTAAAACCAGAGTTGCAATGCCAACAGCAGCAAAAAGCCCTCCTCAATTTATTACATGCTTGTCTGGATCCTAAGGTTGCCAGCAAGCATCATTTCCAGTTACAAGCTGGGTTATAGTTATTTTTACTTGTTTCATAGCTGAACATAAACACAACAACATTTAATAGAGCCTTGAAGCATAGTGCTACAAAAGCAGAGGGGAAAAAAGGGTTTCCTTCAAGAAATCTGTGATGTTACCCTGAATCTGTCAACTAGCTGACAGTCTGTAAATCATGTTGTCAATACCTGGTCCAGAGGAACATGTTTCACTAAACCACTGACAACAGTCCTTGGGCTGGCTTCACCAACATCCACCTGTTCAACGTACAGAGCATCTGCATCTGGGTGCTTCTCAGCAGTGACAATGCAGCCAACACGAAGGTCCAGTCTAGAAACATCTACAGGTTTTGCATCACTACTTCCAGCAGCTGGCTGCTGTTTCTTCTCCTTCTTTTCACCTAGTAAAGAAAGCTCAGGTCATGAAATCCTTTTTAAAAGGTGTAGATCATGTCTATGATAATTGCAGGGAAAAGCAAGCTCCAGTCTAGGAAATAAATGCAAATCCAGTGCATAAAACAAATGAAGAGTAAAAATTTAGCACTTCTATGACCAGAATCATCACACAGTCCAATTTAGACTGTTACTACAAGTAACTACCACCTTAGGACAAAGGTATTTTCATGTTTGTAAAGTGAAGTCATTGTGAACTTTGAGTGTAGCCAGTACCCATGAGTGACACGTGCACACTCAAAGGCCACAACAATGAGCCTGAAAGCACTGTTTTAATAACCACCAATGACCAGAAAGTCTTGCTACAGTGTTTCACCAGCAAAGGGAACCTAAACAATCCCAAATCAACACCTTACTGATGTTTAACAGCAGCTCCTGGCTGCAGACAACACAAAGCCACTGCAACTGCAGTGCTACAGCTGCAGTGCAACCCTTCAAGGTGACCTGAGCTCAAATCTTTCTCTTCCCCAATAAAATAGTGTGTGAAAATGCTCATGCCTTTGGAGATTCTGCTGAACTGGAGCATCTCTGAGGCACAGCAAACATCCCTTTCAATGCTGCAGGCTAAGGAGAGCTCTGGCCAGAGTCAATCAGCCCCAAATCAATATCCAGAGAAGTCTCACAGCTGAAGTTTGCAAGAAGTGGAACAGGGACTATGTGAATAGCTAGAGAGACACCAGATGAGACAGGTGACATGTTTTGATTTTTCTTTTTTCTGTTGTGGGATTTGGAAGGGCTTGGGTACAGGGGTCACCTTGAGGTTTTGTTTGCTTTAAATAAGGGAGTTCAGTGACATTAAAATAAATTTCTCATCCCTGTTAAGTAAGAATCTGTAGCTTACTTGGCAGCCTTCTTTAGCTTCAAGTACTTCCACAGTTGTAAGAGCCAGCACGTGAATTATACTGTGTCTGTACAAAATGGGTTTTTTCTGTGCCTAAAGCAATGTAAAAGCACTTGCATAAATTAAACACCTTGATTTTCTATCACAGCTGAAAACTCAAGTACCTTTTTTTTCTATTTTTTCCTTCTTTTTCTTTTCTTCTTCACCTTTAATTTGATCTTTGGAAACAGATGCTGTTGCAGCTGCTGTAGGTTGTGGAACACTGTCTGAAAATGAAGCTCTAGAAACAGCTGTACCAGAAGGAACTGCAACCTGTTTTACTGAAACCAAACACAACATCAGAAAGGGTGTCAGCACTGTGAACACTATGACAACTTCAGAACATAAATGAAAATGTAGAGAGAACTGAAGATTTTGCTTAAAATGCTTAAAACAAAACTGCTGAGTATTAAGCACAATGTTATGAAACACATTTCTCTCAGTGTCTGATGACTTATCAGTTAAAAAGGCCATTTTTTATATGTAAGAAAAGTGCTAAATACAATATAAATGTCATCTCTCTTTGTAGTTTATGTCAACATCTAGTTATCTTTTCTTCTAACTTATTTCTCACTTGTGCTTGTCTAGTTTCAGTTTCTAGCTACTAGCTCTTGTCACACTGGAGACTATGCCATAAATTGCTATGCGTATCATAATTTATATTGTAGTCATATAATTCATTCATCAACTGTTTTTTTCCCTGATTATTCAAGCTCAGTTTCAAGTGCAGTGGACAGTATCATCTAGGCTCTTTCTACCAAGAAAGGTTAGACCAAATTCTGCTCTTGGAAACAATTTAAAACATTTGAATCTGAGATCTGTGGTACCAACAATCACTTGCTGTTTTGTTTGCTAGTTGTGAAAATACTTTGTTTCTCAGATTCTAACCCAACTTGTGATATTTTTGATGCTTTTGTGCATCTAATTTCTGTGCTCAGCTACTAAATACAGTCAAAGCTGGTATACACTAATTTACTTCAAACAAAATATATGAATTTAGTCCTACTACCTTTTAGATAAACTACCTAAAAAGAAAGGAAGATGTGTGTTGTGCTAAATATTCATTTCCTATTTCTTTCTTGCAAAAAAATCATATACCTTGAGACTTCTCAAGCACAACAGAGATTCTGTGAAATATCCTATGCCTGTCTGGAATTGCTGCAAACTAACAATGTATAAACTAATGGTTTTGTTTAGTACATGAAAGGGCTTTATTCATGCCCAAAGGGGAAAAAGAATTCTCTGCTTTTATAAAATGTTAGTCTTTATTTAAGACAAAATGTGTTGCTTTAGCAGTGAAGCATTCAGTGTAGCTGAATGCTGGATTCCCACTACACTGGATATTGTCTCACCCAGTTTAGAACCCTGACAGCATGGGGAAAAGCAGCAATAGCTGCTCTCTGAAGAAGAGACTTTTGGAAATAATTTTCAAGATGACATGCTGGATCTGAAACACTTCGGTTTTGTTTTTTCTCCTTTTTTAATATGAATTATATAACGATAGTGTGAGCTGAACAGAGCTACATGGGATACAAAGAAGGAAAAACAGTGTAATGCAGGGCTGGACTTACTAAACCATGAAATCAAAAATTCAAAACACATTGTTTCTAATTTTACATTACCACAGATTTTCTAAGAAGTCACTGCTCATCTGTACTTTGAACTATGGCTTGATTTTCCACAGGGATTTTTCAGTCATGCTAGATTAAATACCTAGAGTATCTATAAGTGTCAGCTATTCAGCAATTTCAAAGTTGTTATAAGGGGTCATTGTCATCAGTCACATTGAGCTTATGAAAGTCACTTGGATAGAATCAGTTCCCTGTCTGACTAAGATCTGGCATATGCACCTCTGAGGCTTGCAGCTCACCAACATATTGGAATTAAGGAACTTGTCAGAGACATGAAACCTAGGAAAATCCAGACTTGGTAAGAAATGCTAGAGAGTCATATAGAGAAAGATAAAAATCAAGAAGAATTAAAATAGTGTGGAGCATATTTTGTGCTAATAGATCTGTGTTGTATGAGATGAGGATTTTTTTTTGCCCACCTCCATTTCGAATTTCTGCCTGAATCAGCTCCTGTTTCAGCCCTTCAATTTCTTTCTTCAGTTTAGCATTTTCCACACGGAGCTTCTTCTCTTCTCGGAGAGATGCCTGCAAGACTAGAGTTGATAACTACATTAAAAACAACAGCTTTCAATAATTAGCCTTCATCATTTGCCAAACAGAGGTTTTGTTTTTAAAGAAAAGTGAAACATGGAAAACTTTCAAGGAATGTATCATCAGAAATGTTTTGGAATCCTTTCTTTGCTGAAATACTAATTTTTTACAGTACTTATGTAATCAAGTTGTCTCTCAATATACTACCCTCTGTCTACTAAAAAGACCCACAAGAAAAAAATCCCAAGAAAGTCATTAGGAAAAGCTTGAACACATTTGTAGCACGAGGAACCTTAATTCACTGCTGCTGCTATGTACAAAACCCCCAAACCAGGAGTAAAGTGGTGCTACTATTACTAGCTTTATCTTAGAGAACTGGAAACACTTCAAGGCTGAGAGCACCAAGGAGTTGTCCATGTTCCCATTTTCCCTGTGATCATTTAATGTGAACAGCTAATCAGAAGACAGAGAACTCCTTACTAGCTTTCTCCTTCAGCAGAGCAACTTGCTGCTTGAGGTATTCAATAACTTGATCAGCCTCTGCACCCTTCTGCTCCAGTCTGTTCAGCACTGCATTGTTGGCTGCCATCTTCACCAAGAAACGGGCTAAAAACCTACACAAAGAACAGACAGTTTAAAATTAATTACTTATTAACATCAGAACACGACTACCTCTTACCATAGGAAGCAAGTCTAAAATCAGTTAAGAAAATTTGCTAAGTGAACAAGCTGGGCTCCCAGCTCCTAATGCAAAATCCAAGCAAAAAGCATCTTTAAACAGAATTTGATATTTCACAGCTGCTTTCCAAGTACTTTGAAACAGTGAGTTCTTTTCTTCCCAGCTGCAGAAAACATGTTTTTCCTTCACAAAATAAAAAATTCTACCATCTCAGAAAGGTAGGAGTAAATCACATAACTTTTTTTTTTTTAAAAAAAAAAAAAAAAAAAAAAGAAAGATGGACAGGAGAACATTGTATCCTAGCTTTAGGATATTAAGTGTACACAGAATTTTGTTGAGAATAAGAAAACAGAAACAGCCCACAAAAATTTCTAAACTTTTACAATATATTTATTCAGAATCTACTGAATACTTTATACATTGCAGTTGTGCATCAAGAATTTACTGCTTGTTTTCTTTTAAGCAGCAGTATTTTTGTTCATCTTTAATACAACTTTTATTGTAAATTTACAACTTCAGAGTTATTACAGCACTGATTTTAATTGTCTTCCTTTGTTTCCACTAAAATGGAAGGCCAGGTGCACAGCAAATAAATTAAAGAAGTGGGGGAACAGGAAACACCAATAGAAGCAAGAGCACAAATAAATGCTGTCTAACCTCCTTTTAGGAAGTTCAGCTCTGTTTACTGGGTATCTCTAATGTTCCAGACACCAGCTCTCAGGATCAAATCCTCAGAAAACTTCCCATTTTGTTGTAATATTATCCCAACATTGTGAACTACAACTGGCTTTAACACACAGATATTCTCTGTGGGGATCTGCAGCAAAAGCCACGCTGAAGACAAAACAAGTTTAGAAATAACTGAAAGGCAGACAGGTAAAATCACACTGGCCAGGGTCAACTGAGCACCTTTGCTGCACAATCAGTAGCAACTTGGTTTTGATACCCCATTTTCCATTGCAAAAATCTCAATTCTCCACAGCTATATTTATTTCTTTATAGGTAGAAGACAATGAATCAGGAATAACATGAAAGTTGCCAAACTGAAATTCACAAAGCCGGAGATACTGCAGTCAGATGATGCATGGGGTGCATTACTCCTGTAAAAGTGATGAATGGACCAACATTTTGCCTTCTTTGCAGTCTAACACAAGCACAGCCTGTTTCACACACACTGTTTTGCTTAAAGATGCAAGAGTATTACCACCCTCACAACTTGCACTCATCTAGAACAGATTTTTCTTTTCAAAGGAACAAACTCACGGCGAGAAGAGCAGTAAAACTCTATCTCCAGGACAACTAAAGGGATTTTAATATTCAAATTAATCTCTGCTAATAAGAAAATAATATATTTTTCATTAAAACAGAGGGTTAAAAAAAAAAAAAGACTACTATTCCAAAAGAGATTCCAGTAAGTTAGTGATTTAGATGTCAAATGGAAATAGGCATAAAACTATTATGGCACAACACAGCATCATCCAGAGCCCAGGGTATTGGAGCCTGCATACCAGTAAGATTTCCTGCAAGCTCCATATGGTCTCAGGGGAACACAATACTCAGAGCAGAAACTCTGCCAACAACAACAGCAATGCTACTAAAACTTCAAAGTGAATGGAATTGGTACATTTGATAGGTTTTAGCCAAGTTGGCTAATGAACTGAAGATCTGGAAATGAAGTTACATGATTACAATGGGTAGACATTTTCCCACTTGTCAAATAAATTTCTGTAAGGCCAGTGCTGCAACAATAACACAAAGGAGTATTTCTGATACTAACGTGCAAAGCCAACAGGCTGAGCTGTTGCACAGGCACCCATACAGCAGTGATAAAACTTTAGCTAAAAAGGGCACGGGAAAAAAACCCAAGTAAGATTCACTCTTCATGATAAAGCACATAACATTACAAATATTAGCACTGCAACAATCAAAAGTTAAACATTTTGAATTTGTTTTTAACTTTCCCCTCTATTACCCTGCCAGAGCACACTCCACACCCACAAAAACCCTCACCCAACTAACTACTGGTGGGGATATAAACTGAAACAGAAAAACAGGAAGAATATAGCTTAAAAAACAGAATCTTATTAGAGATGCTGACCTGTTGTGCAGAAAATATACCAGATGCCAAAAGAAAATAAATTCACTTACAATTGTGCCTAACAAGCTGCACTCCCTTCAAACAGAAAATGGGTCTGCAAAGCAAGGAAGGAGCAGCAGTGTTCACCCTTCTGGGAAGGCTGAGCTGCTGAACTTACCTGGTTGCTCAGCTAAGGGAAACTGATTAATCTCAGACCTCTGAGCACTACTCTGTTATCCAAGACACTCAGAACTGCTCCAAAATGCACTAGATCCACTGCAATGAAGTTTAATCTCCACATTAAGTCCTCAGTTATTCATGACATTACGTATCAAGACACAAAAATTGTTTATTTGTTGATCAAACTATCATAAAACAAGGCTTATAATAAGAATTACCTGCAAATTTCAACATGTTTTTATCAAGTGACCCTGACCTTAGAAGATATCCAGATCAAAAAGCGAACACACCAAGAAGAGAGTAAAAACAAACCTTGTTGTAGCTTGCTCTTCAATATTAATAAGCTGTTTTTAAAAGCAAGAAAAAGCCAAAACCCCCATAAAACTAATAACAAAATTTAAAAGTTAAAACATTATGGACAGATTCCAAAAACATTTTTTAGTCCGAACATGGAACTAATTACTTTTCACTATTGGAAAAAGCAATCATTTCACCAAAAAAAACCCAACCCACCCAGAAATTGGAAGCCAACTGATTCCCTAAACTTAAATAATAAGCTCTAAGAATTCGTTTGTTTTTTTTTTCTTCCCAAGCTGGATATTTAAAAAGCTCAGTACTTTGAAGTTTTCAGCTTTTTCTTGTGATCTTTGCTAATGCCAACACACAAAGATTACTAACTGTAGAGGATTTAACCTGCAGGCTGAGTGAAGCCTGCTACAGATCGTGCTCTCCGTGTATGCAAAGCACATCTAGGATGGTGATGCAGCTTTATTTGGGTATTTTCAAGACAGGAAAGTTTTATGCTGCTTTCTTGGGTGACACACATCTTATTTCTTGTTCTCATCCTCTCCCCCAGGCCTTAATGCAATGCAGCTAAATGCCACGTGCCTTTCACTTGGTCACCCTGAGCTTGCACTGAGACCCACAGTGACCAAACTTCATCTCAAATGATGCAAAACAAATTCCCACAACTGCCACCACCTCTCTTCCTCTCCCAAATACACATTAACTCCTCCACAATAACCTTCCACAGCTCAGCACACCTCAGTATTCCACTTTCTGCAACAGACAGCAAGTACCAACTTGGTTTCTGCAAGCAGCATGTTCAAGGTCTTCTATCTGAGCAGCTCTTTTGAGCCTGGTGATTCCTGGCAGGCAATCTTACACAGCTCTCTAAATATAACTGAACGTGCCAGCTGTTTGCCAGACTCTGCTTTCCTGGGCTTCACACTTCTATGAACTGTCAGGACAGAAGGAAGGAGATTTAGCAATCTCACATCACACCTTTTTATTCTGCAAGGTGAGGAAGAGTAGGGAGCAGATCAAAACAGGAAAAAAAAAAAAAAACAACCAAAAAAAGCAGCAGAGTGGCACGATGTGAAATTTACTGAGCCAAAGTATCAATACCTGGTTCTGTATCAGAAGAATCGGATTTACATAATACAGACATTTTTTTTCAGTTATGTGGAAAAATGTAATTCCTCAATCACAATAAAGAGTGAAACATGAAACTGCTCACAAACAGGTTAAAAATAAAGTGCTCTTAAATCTATATCCAAATAAGCTCCAGTATCAATTACAGCAGTGTAACACTAACAAGAATATCTTAGATACAACTCCTGGAGTGCTTGAGACTGCTTAATCACAACAAAACCCCTATTTTTGTTGTTACAATAGAGAAAAACGCCACAGTGCACCCCCCTTCACACTTAAAATATCATTTTACTGACAGTGAAAAGACAGGCACACCTCAGTTAAGATTTAACTACCAGCTCATCTGTCTTTCAGAATTAAGCATATGAACAGAATGGAATTACACCTTAAATGTGACAGGGTATTGCAAAAGAAGGGCAATACAGTTTTGCAGATTTATAAATACAAGAGACTTCAGAATTCCCTTCTTCATTCTCCCCACACAAGTGATTACTATAACTGGGGATTTAAACAGTTGCATAGCCCAATTTTTGTGTTGAAGCACACAAATACAATTTTTCAAGCATTCTAAAACCATAACCTCCTGGGTAGCCAGTATTGACAGCTCTTTGCCAAGCAGCACATTTTTATCCAGCGCAGTACATGTGTTATTTCAACTCCCATCTTCTGTACTGAGAGAGTCAGAATAACTGCTTTGCACATTTCCACCCAACTAACGTGTCTAACAGTCCATCCCAGCAGCAGTGCCAGCCCTACGGAATGATTTCTGAGCTCTGGGGACCACAGTCCAGCCCTTCTGGTTGCCAGATAACTCAGGCTCCATCTCAGCTGCAGACAGGTTTTTTAGTAGCCCTATGGGCCCCCCACTCCCTATTTTAAAGGGCTGTAAATAGTAAGGACACAAACAACCAAACTTCTTCATATTGGAAAACACCGTTGCTTGAAAGAGATTTTTTTTAATGTAATGGAACGTTGCACAAAAAAAAGGTTTATCCACTGGTACCAATTTTGAGGCAACAGAAGTTAGGCAGTAATGGTTATTTTTAAACATGAAGACAAGTCTGTCTTAAAAGAGAATGATGTACCAAAGTCCCAAGCGAGTCACGGCACTACTGAGACAGGCAAAAATCTTCATTTAAGAAATGAATGAAGAAGTGAGATAGTGTATGTTAGAACAAAGAAAGGCAGTAGCATGAATATTTTACTGGTATTATGACAAGCTTAATTTGATTGAAAATGGATGTCTTGGACCTGCACGATAGAGATCATTAGAAACGCAATACTCAGAAGTAAAATTGTCTTTTTTTCAAGTTTGCATTTCAAGTCTATAGTAGATGCCACAACATAATAATTAACTGTATAATAATTAACTGGGGGTTTTTTTGTTTGTTTTAAAATTTATGTTTAATTTTCTGAGCCATGGTGTGTTTTCCCTGAATAGCCAATATCTAGAATATCACTGAAGAAAAAAAAAGTAGCTGCTACTGATGCCTTAAAGTATCCTCATAAATTTTCCCCAACAGGTGATGGACTTTACAATTACAGATACACACATATGCCTATAAATTCAGAAATTTAAACAGACTCAGCTGCATTTGGACAAGTCTGCAAGGTCAGCATATGCCAAAGAAACTCAAAGAAATCTCTACTGCAGGTCAGCCTCCAGGGTTTACTGGGGAGTAAAAGCTTCAAATTATTGTTAGAACGATGGAGTAAACTACCTATAAATCAGATAGCAGAAGAATAATCAGAACTGCACTGAAATCTACCTTTAAATACCAAGTACATACATTGTTTCTTAGATTTTATTTTTTTATATATAATTTTGTCTTTAAAAAATGAGCATTCACACTACATCCTTAATTAAGAGCAGGCATTGCAGTCATAAAAAGGCTAAGAAAGAAATGTTCACCCCCACTCTCTAAGACAATGTTTACCCCTTCATCCTTTTATTCTCCCTTAAGAACAAAAACACATTTAAAAAAGTATCTCTCAAAATCCAATCTTTTTTCTTTTGGGTCTCAGAGCAATAAGGATAATAATCCCTGTCAAACCTCCAGCTACTAAAGAGACATTTCAAAGACAGTTTCTCTTCAGAAACCCAAAGAGTTTGGAAACACAAATACCATTAAGAAATGCATTGCATCTCAACAATAGTCTGGTAAATAATGGTATTAGTTAGGCAGTTCACAGCAGTGAACTTTTCAGTTTGAATTCACAATACTCTTCATGTCTGAAACCTGAGCCACAGGGCTGCTAATAGTATGTTATCCTAGGTAAACTTCTGAACCATCTTCTATAAATACTTAATACTATAAATGCTATAATACTAAATACTATAAATACTCTCAAGCAGTGGTTACTGCTGAGAAAGAGCAGCAACATTATCCCTTTTAATGGTACTGAACATGTAAGCAGCCCTGTAATTGCCTTTCAGCACCTTCTTTGTAGTTGTATGTAGTGAAAAGCACTGGTGCTTCACAGCTTTTAGAACTGCTAGGATGAGAATTATTTTCTCCTCTTGTAATACAACATCTGCAGAGAAAAAAACAAACAACCCAACACAACAAAACAAACAAAACTGAACAAAACCCTTTGCACTCAGAGCATTGGTGTAGCTGATGTGAGCTATTAACAGTGACAGCATCCAGCAGAAAAGTCCTCCCAAGTACCTTCCAGGGAATAGCTGTATTTCATCTATGGCTTCAAAACTTCTTTTGTTCCCACAGTTTGAGCTAAATGCCCATTTTGCCATGTTCCAAATTATTCTACTAAAAATCCAAGTGTTTTAAAACAGTTCTTTTCGATTGGGATATCCTGGTTTAGCATCTCCCCAAAGTGCAAATTAGCAGATAAGTTCTCAGTAAAATTTCATTGTAAGTGATATGTAAAGGAAATAAAACCAATCTGTGACTAGTACTTAAAATAATTAGCACTATTTTCTAGATGGTTGTATGGATGTTCAAATCAGACTACCCTAAGAAAACCTTCATTTCCCTGCTGTACAACTCAATGTTATACCCTGGCTGGCAACACTGACCTCCTTATCTTGGGACCATCAGCAATTAGTAGGGCTCTTCCCAACCTTCCCCATGTGAATTCCCAGAGCACAGTACCAAGCCCAGGGCAGTGTCTCCCCCATGCCAGCTGGTGGGAACAGTAAGCCCTTGGCTGCTCCCCCCCAGAGCTGCTGGAATCATCTGCTCATTTATCTGCAGAGCCTGAAACAAGATGCCACTGCAGAGCTGAACATTAAACTGTAATCGAGAAACATTGTGGGATAGGAAACAGATCCACTGGCCAGGGATGGTTTCAGAGAGAGTCCTCAAGTTAGAGACTAATCTTTAAACTATTAATT
The DNA here is from genome assembly GCA_024611195.1 of Ceyx melanurus. NCBI lineage: Eukaryota > Metazoa > Chordata > Aves > Coraciiformes > Alcedinidae > Ceyx > Ceyx melanurus. The sequence continues at coordinate 26,877 of JANHGL010006431.1, forward strand.
CATACTCAGCTGAAGTTATGTTGGGAAAGCTCCTGATGAGAATGAAATGAAAATAAAAGTTTCCTATAATAGGTAGTTTTAAGCCAAAAGATTATACCAAATGATCTCAACAAGAGATTTGCCAACCACTTTCAGATGTAAAAAGCATCTCTGAATCTCTCTGCTTTCGGGTAATTGGGATACAAGACAACACACCAGGGAAAGAGTTAGGAAAGAAAGTCAATCTTCTTCTAATCCACCACAGAATCCCAGTCAGGCTTTTTCCAGCATTCTGAGGCAAGAAGAATGGATTCTTTAACATGAATTGCATCTAATGGATGATGGTTAAATGCAGTATATATTGCTTTCTAATATGAATGCTAGTTTAAGATTACCTCTCTGTGGTTTTTGAAGCCAAGGAACATTTTCAAGGCTATTAATTTCTATAAAGTGGGATAAGAAGAATTGTATACAAAGCTGTAGAGTGAAAAAAATTAATTGTAAAAACTAGGTCAGTAGAAGTTATTTCTTTTCTGGAATTTCTCTCTGAAAGCTGTACACAACAAAGAGGATTTTATCCATTTCTCATTTCAGTAAGGTATCAGTAATTTTCTTTAGAAACAGCAAGTGTCAACAAGTGACTGCAGTCCCCATTGATGCATTTAATCAAGAGAGATCAGTATCAGACTATCACTATTTCCATTTACAACCTAGAGTAGAGAAACCTTATATTTCATCTTGGTGGGCAGAGATGATTCCCTCACCCCTTTAAAAGTCACTCATACTGGTTATTAGCAATATTCACGCTCCTTATGGACAACAGAAGTTTTTGGGACACACATTCCCTCCTCAGTTCTTTGGACAGAAGGGGTGAATCTTCCACCCTTAGCAGAAGGACACTGACCAACTGACAATATTCTGACAAAACCAAAGCAAAACCAAAGTACAAATGTGGCAGAGCACCACTGCAAGGTGCTCTGCTCCAAAACTTCAGTGACAACGACTCAGATGCTGACTTAACTTTCCTAGGTACTTTTATCCCTCTGCCCAGATCCCATGTCATGGAAACAGATTTGTTGAGCAACAAAAGAGGAGCAGAAGCAAGAACATTCAAAAGGAAGAATATACACTACACCCCAGAAATCAGTTCTTTGGTGGCCACATGCCACTGCTAATGCAGCTCAGTGTTAGCCTGTAAACAGCAGCGTTAGAATTACTGGAGTAGTTTAATTACTATTGCAAAATTAATAGCACACAACAGAACAAACCAACAATTGAATTGCTCCTCTTCTTTTTTTCCATTTGAGCCAGACAGTTGTTTAAAATATGATATTGAAAACTGAAATCACAAGCTATTTCACAAGCTGGGAGTAAGAAAAATGACACTAAGACCTGAAACAGCCACCACCTGCCAGTCTTGAAAGGCATGGCATATTTTAGATGGCTTCTTTAGAGGGTTAAAAAACCACACTTCTAAAAACCAAAATAAAACCCCAGCATTTAGGGGAAAACCCAACCTATAAATTAATCTAATTCCTTTTGTGTTGGCCAATCATCAGATATTATATTATCACCCAGGAGCAGACCATGACTTGCATAAGCAACCATCCCTTAGAAAAAACTGAAGACGGATCTGGCACACTCCATTTTATCACCAAGAACACCATCAGTTGCCATGTCTAAAACCACAGTTATAATTTCCAACCATCCTGAATTTAAAAGCAGCACAGAATATGCTCAGGCAAGATATTTCTTCAATTTAAATACAAGCACGTAGGATAGAACAGTTTAGGAATGCTCCAACAAACACAGTGACAACCTCAAGACACTTGGAGCCACCAGGCTACCCAACCAGCACATTTTTATTCTGCTCAAGAAGTGCTTTTTGTACTGCCAGATCCAGTCAACTGACTGGAACCACAGGGGCTATGTTCTCAGGAGGGAAACAAACTCCTGCTTGCAAAATATTTCCTGGGGACTTCACCATTAGAAGACTTTATGCTTCAAAAAGTGTAAAGGCAGCTAATTAGCTAATTAATCAATTAACACAAGATCACACCACAAACATTGTGGAGAAGAACAACTCGCATGGGAATCTATTCCATTGCCATGCCTCTCCCTTCCAGTTTAAAGAAAAAAAAATAGAAATAAGCAAACCAGTTCAAACTTGTAATAACTTTTCTAGAACAGAGTTGTGAGGGAGACAAGAGGAACTCAAGGAGATGCAAGTCAGGAAAGGCCTGATTAGCCACATTTAATTAGAGACAAACTGTCTCTGCTGCTCAGGAGGCTTCCAAACAATATTCACACTGCACTCATGCATACATAAGAGCTCCCCAGCTGCAGAGATTTGCTTTCCTTCAGGTTTCCTTCCCTGTCTCTCAACTTCTTAAAGACACTTGAAAGAAGATCAAAAAGCTTGGAAAAAGTGTAGTTGTTTAGTCTGGAGCAGAGAAGATAGATGGGAGACCTGCTGTGGCTCTTCAAACAGAAAGAGGTTGGTATGAGAACAGGCCTAAACTGTTCACCAGCTCTCCTGCAGCCAGAAAAAAAGCAAGGAAGATTTAAGCTAGATATTTGGAAAACATACAAGTGAGAGCAGAGGACTGAACAGGCTGCCCATGGATGTTGTGGAATATCCATCACTGGGAGGTTTTACAACCAGGTCAGGCAAACATCTGCCAGAAGTGATTAAGAAGAGAATGAATTTGAGATCTTTCATTCCTCTTCTGCAAGGTTGTTTCACTGCACCCAGCAAAAGCAGTATTTCCCTCTTTTCTCTTGCTGTTTTTACAAGTTAAATAAAGCACATCTACCAAAACACACCTTCCTCCTTGGGATATTTCCCCATGCTCCAGTGTGATTATCTGGGAGAACAAAACACAAAGATCTGCTAACTGTGAAAGCAGAATGAATAAATCACCTGTGAAGTAAAACACTGCTCTGAAGAAACTGACCTCTCATATCATAATGCAGATAGTGATGTATTTTATTGTTCTCTCAGAAAAAAAATCAAAACCAAACCAAAAAAACTATCTGATGACTTGCTAATCATGGTCACCAAATGTAACCAGTAAATTATTTTCAGTTTTTCCTGAGAAATAAAGACATTTTTTAAAGGGCAGCACTTCTTTGCTAAGCACAAAAATAAAGCAGATGTAAAATAAGGGGGAAAAAAATATCCAAATAACAAAATCAGAAGGCTGCTTTGAAAAGTATCCTAATATTTTTTGAAGCCATATTAAATTATGAGTGAGGATGGCTTCCACCACACCCAAGGGAAAAAAAAAGGCATCAGAGACTTCCCCCCATGTTTAATATTAATGTAACTATGGAAATTAATTTTTTTCCCTACTGGTTAATACGATTGTAACCATGGAAATGAAAAATAAACATCAATTTTCCTCTTATCCCCAGTATGTCAGGAAATCTAACAAGGGAATTATTTCTTGGTGATGGTAATAAGGATCATAAGTTCAGAAATATGATGGTAGATACCAGATTTGTCTTCCTGCACACTTGATCTGTCCCTCCTATGTCAACTGCTCTCTGCTATTCTCATCATCTAGATATTTCCCCAGTATTCTTACAGGGATTTGAAAGGATAGGAGAGCTCAATTTTTTCTTACAATGCTTCCAGAAACTGTTTTTGAAGCTTCATGCCAATGGAAACGAGTGCTCTGTGTCTCAGTACATTACAGATAAATAGAAAACCTGAGATGTTTATTTAGTCCTAATTCAAGAAATGACAACACTCCCCCAAAAAAGTCACAAACAGGTCTCTATGGAATTTATGGAAGAAAAACAAAAGATTAAGAGATAATTGTAAACACCAAACAAATTAGTGTGATGACGCATTACTTAAATTAGGAATTCAGTGTGTCAATCATACAGCATGAACTCTGATATTACACTTAAATAGATAAAATTCAGCATTCTCTGAATCAGGAGTCTGTGCTTTAAAGATGTGATTCCACCAAGGATATTCATTAGGGAAAGGATAGAATGCCACCAGTATGGCCTGTAATGGGAGCAAAGCTCCAACATGCATTTTACAGTCTGCTTTTCAGGAAAACATGGTATTGTGAAACTTCCACAGGTCAGAAAAGTCAAAACCTACCAGACTGGAATCCCTTGACTGATTCTCAGAAAGAATTTTAAGAAAATGCTCTGAATTGATTTTGCAAAGTGTGAGGATTCCTGGGGGGCTGCTTGCTTCTCATCAGGGCAGCTAATTAACTTCATTGCTACCTGCCTGGATAACACAATACTGAAATATCAGTGTCAACAGACTGCAGTCAAATATATTTAAGAGAAAGGCCACAGCAGAGACAATCTCCTGAATCAAAAGGATGCTGAAAAACCCATGGGCTGCTTGGTCAAGAGGCCCTGGGTCAGCCTGATATGGTTCAATTCATACCACATTAGAGTTACAATGATGCTAAAAGCAATTTCATCAGAGCTTTCTGTATTCAACTTCTATTTTTCAGATGGTTTTTCCCCTCAAACGCACTTCACCATCAGAGGCATCAGGTCTTTAAGGTTCTAGGCAACTTCAGAGTCCTATTATTTCAAGTTTCCAGATTTGTACAGATGCCTTTTTTTTTTTTAGCAAATATCCTCTCTCATTTGGTACCATTCCTCCAGCCTGTATTCTTTCATCCTGGGGAACTAGAAGTTGTTTTAATTTTAAGAATCATGATAATTTTAAGAATCATTTTGACTTAAATCACTCTGCCTTCACCACACTGCACCTTCAGCTTTCAGTCCTGCTAAACAAAGCAACTCAGCAATATATTTCTGCAAATTCTTTCCAGGGAAAAGGACAACAATGTACTGTGAATTTGTGACAGGATGGGGAGAATGAAGCCACTCTGACAAGCAATATCCCTGAGGCAAGCTAAAAAAAAAACCCCAAATCAAAACAAAATGGAAAACAAACACCTCACAGCAAACAAAACTGAACTATTTGAGAAGTTTTGTTGAAATTCTGGTACTAATTTCCATGGTTAACTGTGAACAGAACCTAACCAGCAGCAAATGAGAAACTCACCCGTTATCCAACCCCTACACCTTGTGTGATGTATTTGGCAACTTTCTCTACTGAAGTTGGATCAAACACTTAGTTGTTTCTTTTACTCACTGAAGCTTATCCAAAAAAACATAACAAACACATAGAGCATTCACTAAAAACACAAAAAGCATCGACTTCCCAATCAGCGACGGTCGCCCCCACACAAAGCTCAGCAGCCGCTTTTCCCGCGATTTTCTTCACCATCCCACCCGCAAATTTCCCGTTAAATTTCAAATTTCAAGCCGGCAAATTTCGGCTGCTGAGGAAAGGAACACGAATGATACCAAAAGAACCCCTCGGTGTGTTCGTTTCCTCCCGAGCGAGTGCGTTATCTGGATCTGGAATGCCACCCCACGGCTGCACCGCGCACTAAACCCCGGGATTCAACCCCTGATGGAAACTGGGGAGGCCAAGGAGCGGGGTCTCCGCCACCTCCAGCCCCGCGCTGCGGGGATTCCCCCCAGGGCGACGGCAGCGGCCTCCCAGCGACCACCTCTGCAGCGCACAGCCCCGGGGGAACCCCCGCTCCGAGCCTTCCCGCCACCCCCGCCGCGAACACAACTTCACGGGATCCTGCCGGGCTCCCGCCTGCCCGGCCCGGCCAGCGGGGGAGCCCCGGGGCACCGGACCGCCATGACACTGCCTTCAGGCACCGGAGGGCGAACGAGTTAACCCACCCGCGGGTGCGCTGAGGGGTGAAGTCACCCCCCTACACCCTGCTGGGACTCGGCGGGGACGCCCCAGACCCCCCTGAAGGGCTCTCCCGCACTCACATGAACCGAGCTGCTCCCGCCGCCGCCGCCGCCACACACCGACCGCCGCTCAGGGGAGAAAGGACCCCGCCGCCGGGGCGCCCGGAAGAGCGCCTGGGGTTTATAAGGCGTCACCCGGGCAAGCCTCGCTAACCCCCGCGAGCGTTCTTTTTTGCTACCAACGCGTTGTTTTCGGAGCCCTGGTAGAACACACGCAGCACGGGGAGGGGGGGTACGGAAAGCAGTGGTGAACTCCTTTTGTTAAAGCCCGAACTAAAAGAAAGTTCAGGCAGCGCGCAGGACATCTCTAAGACGGGGTCCTTCCGGCAGCCGGCGAGGCAGAGTGATGTGAGAGGGCGGGAAGGGCGGGTCGGCGCCGCGCTCGCGGGCGGGGTGCGCGCGGCAGGGAGAGCGGCGCTCGCGCAGGTACCCCCGCCTCAGGTCGGGATCCGCCATTTTCCCCCCCGGCCCCTCCGCCCGGCCCCACGGCCCTGCCCTGGCACCCCCGCTGCCTGCGTGTTAACGGAGGGGCTGAGGGAGAGCGGAGGGCTCGGCGGGTGTGGCGGGAGTGGGGCGGGGCCGGGCC
>JANHGL010006432.1:0-22161 GCA_024611195.1 Ceyx melanurus
GGGCATTACGCTGGACCTGGGCTTCTCCTGCCTGCGCACCGCCCTGCCGTCGCAGCTGGGCCCGGGGCCCGGGGAGCTCCAGTTCACGCTGGTCGACTGCCCGGGGCACGCCTCCCTCATCCGCACCATCATCGGCGGTAAGGGGGGAGCGGGGGTGGCCGCCCCTGCCCACCCCGGTGGCGGAGAGGCCCCCGCAGGGGTGCTGCCGATCCGCGGCGGGGCCGTCCCGTTGCCTTGGAGCGCCCCGGCTCTAGGCATGGTCCCGGCTCCCCGCGCTGAGGCGAGCAGGGCTGTCCTGCCCACCGGAGCCTTCCTGCCGGGAGCTTCCCTCGCCTTAGTCAGGGCCCCGGCCGTGCCCACGGACTGGAAGGCGCGGGTGGGGTGGCAACTCTTTGACGGGCGTTGTGACTGTTATTGCCCCGCCACTGCTCGTAGAAAAGCAGTTCGTAAACGCGGATTCTTCGGGTGCTCTTTGGACAGTCAGGCCTCCTCAGGCTTCTTATGCTTGCTTGAAAAAAAAAAAAAAGTTTACTGTGTATGGAGACCTAGTTTGTGGAATTTAAGGGCAATATAACTTATAGTTTGTCACTTGTTGAAGCTGTGGGAGTTTGATATTCCCTGTAGTTGAGAACTGTGATGAACTTACTGGGTATGCTCATGCCAAACTTTTGTCCTGCAGAGACTGGGGAGTTCTAGCATTGTAATCTTATGTTTATAAATAATGTTTTGGATTTTAGTAACTTTCCACTTGTAGATTGTCTTTGTAGATTGCCTTTGTAGGTTTCACTGGAACCTGAATCTAGTTTGTATTAATGTTCACTTTAATGTAGCTCACCAGCATCTATGAGAAATAGCACCTTCCCCCTTCCAGCTCTAGTAAAAATAGTTGAGATGGTTGCTGCTTGATTATGGCTATAATGGAGTTTCAGCTGCAGCCCATTTAAAGTAAGTCACAAGTTGAAAAACTGCAACTACAGGGACTTCAAACTTCATTTTCTATGCATTTACCTTGCTAGTGTCTCTTCAGCATCAACTAGGTTTTGTAACACAGGACATGATTCTTCACAGCTAGAATGTTCAGACTGAGTTACTTCATATGAGTTGTGTGAGTTTTGAAGAGATGTATTATTTGCAAACTGTAGATGGTATTGTAAATGGTGTTAGTGGGAACTGCATTGTATTGTTTGTATGTCTTTTGGTTAGGATAATAAACTGTTACTTCTCGGTTTCGCCAGCAGTGAAGTGCTCTCTACCATTGCGTGCTCTACAGCTGCAAAGGAGTGGCTGTGAGCTGAATTCCAGAAACCTGTGGTCTTGCACACTTTATTTTTCTGTGCTTTACAATCAGCTGTCATTCTTAAGTAATTGTAAGCACCTGATTATCTTCTAAAGAACAGTTTACTTTGGCAAATGGTAACTTAGCTTGGATGTGCTGAAGAGTGACTTGTAGTTAGACATTCTGTTCTGCCAGAAACAACTAATCTGAGTGGGGTAAACGTTCTCATAGAGTTGATCAGGTTGGAAATGACCCTTGGGATCATCAAGTCTAGCCATTAATACATGAATGGGACATGGGAAAAATTGGGAAAACAGCTTTTTTTATCACTTGAACATCATCTGGCATGATTGTTTAATATATAGACTTCTCGTTTCTTACTATCATTATTACAAAGAACTTCAAAGCATGTAGTCACAACTGCCTACATTGAGTTACTTAGATCTTCTCATTAATAAGCCATACTGGGAGAAAAAAGATGTGAACCATGGACTAGACTAGATGTCATGATAGTTTTCTTCCTAGAAAAAATGATACTTTACAGGCAGCAATTCAGAAACATGAGCATGTCAAACTTGCTTAGTTCTAGTTAGACTAGGTTTTGCATCTTAGCAAATGCATTTGATTACTGCGACTTAGAGCAATTCTATGTATTAAGGAGTTGTAGAGAAAGTGCAGCGTTGTATTAATACTTTGTCATTTCTATTTCTTTTAAACTGTTTTCTGCTTGATAGCATGTGTCTTTACAGTGGGTGCTTTTGCTATTGTTGTGGGGTTTGGCTTTTTTTTGGTTTGTGTGGGTTTGGTTTTGGTTTTTTTTGTTTGTTTTTTTTTAACTACCAGTTTAAAAGGTGAAACCTCAATCATAAAACCTGATCTGTGCTGTGGGACTATTTAGGTGCTGTGGCTTTTCTATGGCTTGGTGAAACTCAAAATGAAGTATAGCACATCTTGTGTAAGCAGATACGTCCTTCAGTGTTCAGGTGTCAGTATTTCAATATTGCTAACCTTTCCAGATCTTCAGAAATGGAAAGTCAGGCCTTCCAGATACTTTAAAAATGCAGACTGTTATCATCTGCTTCCTAATGATGGAGGTTCAGGGTTCACCATTCCAAGCACTTACTTAAAATCAGGATTGCTAGTGCTTTTTTTTCTTTCTGATGAAATCTTTTATTTCCCTGTTACTATAGGCTTTCTACTTATAAGATTTTAAAATGTAGGTGCAAAGTACTTTATCTTCCCATGTTTTTTCTGCACCTCAGATTTCTCACACTTCAAAATACTGCTCTCCTGAATTTAAGTCCTGCAATAGCTGTAGAAATGAGTTAGCCTACAGAAAAAAAATTAGACAGGAGGGCTGTGGGAAAGGCAGACGGATGTGAGAAATCTAGGGTGGAATGGCAACAGAGGGCTCTGAAGCAGTCTTCTCATGTGGTAGTCGTCTGTGCAGCTTTTTCAGTAGAATCTAAAAGTGTGAAAATATGTTCTTGCACGTTCTTACTATTTGAAGCTCCCTTCCTTTCATCCTTTCATTGGAAGTGGTGTAAACTATTTGGTTCTTCCTTGAGTGACTCCATCTGTGGTAGCACTGGCATTATTCAGTCAGGTGAGGTGACTAGTTCAAAGGGTTCTTCTGTGGAGCTTCTTTCTGACTTCACAAGCAAAAACAAAGAGTAATTTAAAAAAACCAATTTTTTTCCTCCTTAAAATCTTAGGCTTTTTTTTTCCAGGATGCCATTTTCATATGTGGTGTTCCAGGCTACCTTCTAGTCCAATTTCATCCACTGTGTTATCTTTTATGTGTCCTAGAGTGCTAACAGGGTTAATTCCTCTCCTGTACAAAGCTGATATCCTTTATAAGAAACTATATTATAATCGTTCTTTAACATATTTCTGTGTTGAGCTAATTCTTGAAGTGGATTTTTTTTCATGGCAGAATGTAGTGTTGCAATTTTGTCACACCATGCCAGGTCATGCTTAACCTTGCATATACTTCTTGAAGTCACAAGAAGCTTCTATAGAGACAATACCTTAGATTAAATGAATGCAGAATGTTTGAACAGTAACCAAATGGAATGGAGATTGGAAGTCGTATTTCATTCTGTGTGGCTACATTTTTCTTGTACAGCTTGTCCTTGAAAACAAAATATATCAAATGTTAAATCAAAAGATTTGTTTCTACTTTACCCGCATGCTGGGAATTGGAAATGTTGCAGACAGTTCTACCCCAGATGCTTTTTAAAGTTTTAGCTACAAGGTGATAGTCAAGGTTGGAATGGCATAAATGATAGGCACTTGACTTACTACATCATGGATTTCATTTGTACTTAAACCACACTAGTTCGGTCCTCAACAGCAGGCTCCTATGTTCCTGATGTGGCAGGAAGGTACTAAGTTATTGTGGATAGCTTTATGGCTTGGACTGTCATATTTCTTTTTGTCTTATTTTGAACAGCAAGAATAGAACCCTTTTCACTTCACAATAATTTCAAGACTTTTCATGTGCTCTAGTAGAGTCTTGTCTATCACATATAAAGTAATGCAGCAAACCTGTGTTTGTAGCTGACTTGCTAAATAGAGGGGAAAAAAGCCACCTGAAAACTGAATTTCAAGGGTCACAAGCGCTAAGAAGCACCTACATCAGCTTTATGGTTGTTTTTGGCACTAAAGGAATGACTGCAAAATGTAATACTGCTATTTTTATTATTCCTGCTTGCTTCTATTGCTCTATAGAGTTTTATATTTTGTTAACATTTCGGCTCTCTGATCTTCCACAAAGTTTATGTTAACGTTGTCAAAATAAAATAAGAGTTGCTTTTACATTTGTTAGTTGCAGACCTGTGCAGCCGGTAAGGTCTGGAATCATAGAATGTTTAGGGCTGGAAGGGACCTCCAAAGGAGGGTCTCTCAAATGAGTTCAGCACTAAGGGATGCCTGCAGAGAGGTTAGATGAGTTAATCTCCCAGAAGAAATTCAATCCCCATATTTCATTTTAAGACCACTTTGCGTAGCAAAGTAGTTTAACCAGTAGCAGATTTTTGACTTGCTGATGGTTAATTTCATGCCCTCCAAAGGGTCAGCACACTAATACAGAAGTACATGATTACCTCATCCAAGTTTCCCCACACACACACACAGTGAAGGGATACTGCAGTGTTTGTTTTAGGTGAGCTGTTGCCAGATACCCTTTATCTGTTTGATTTTGAGATGGGTCCTCAAAAGAACTTCTAAAAATGAAAGTTGTCTTTTTTTTTTTCCCCACCCCTATGAAGTTCAAAGGACAGAGTAGCCTTATAGGGCTTTAATTGGAAAGCTACTGTTTGACCCTGGTTGGCTAAACCTGGGGGGGGGAGGAGGAATTCTGACAAACTTGTAGTTTTGTAATCTTTATGCCTGTCTGAACTTTTGACCTTTTTACTTTATAACTAGAGCTTCATTGTCACCATTTGTCCTTGCAATTCCTTTCAAAGAAAACTGCCTTGCAAGTGTCTGTTTCCACTTTGCTGCTGTGTTCTGTTAAGGAAGGGTATTAATTCATACCTGATACATTGAAGGGGCCAAGACTTTTGAACTTGCACAAGAGCTTGGGGAGGGGGAAATGAGCATAGCAAAAGCATGTCTTGCTGATGCAAATGAGTACAATGAAAACAGTCTTGGGAGATCAAGGAAAATGTTGTCTTGCTACTAGCATTCAAATTTGGTCAGATGCACGTTATTTGTAAGATTAGCAAGGCACAAAAACTGAAGTATTTTTATCACACATCTGTTGTTATGTTGAGTTTGTTGTAAGCTTTTAAGAGGATTTGTAAACTCAGGGGTACCTTTGCATTGCTGTAATGAAAATACACTTTTGTCAGTGTCAGCTTTTGCTTGTTGACATCTTTGTGAAGATGGAACAATTCTTGTTTTTTCCATTCCAGGTGAGTGGAAGGAGTTGGATAGCTGTAGAATGTATATGGATGACTTAAATTTATATGGAAGCTCCTTGCTGCTGAGTGCACTTGTTAAATGGAAACCTGTTGGTCTTGGGAGGAAGGAGTGCTTTGTGGTGTTCAGTGGGTACCATTCTGCTCAGAGAGAAGTCATTGCGGAGTCTTGAGGACTTTATCAGATTGAAGTGACAACAGCACAATAATGAACCCTGTTCTTGCAAAAAATATTAAAATACAACTCCCATGTAATTCAATCATCATAAAGGCTCGTGTATATGATGTTATGATAGAAGTCCTTGTGGGCCAAGGGAGTTCAACTAGTGTGAATGTTAAACTTGTTGGGCTCATGCTGCTTGCAAATGGCTGATATTGCTTTGTATTAAAAATGCAAATAAACTTTATTTCTGTACTTCTCTTGAAGTTGAAATGATCTTGAAATTCACTAAGTAATTTGGCTGGTGACAAATTATAGGAGTATTTTTATTGTCATTTTAAAATGAAAGCCACTTTTTAACTAAAGGAGATATGCTTAAAGAAAAGGCAGCTGGCGTAAAAGCCTTGCTGCTCTAAAATCCTCCCTTTCCCCAACCCCCAAAGTGCAACTTTGTCCACTGGATATTGTGGTGCACAAGAGGGCAGCATTTGCTTACAATGCAGGACCTTGCTGAGGAGCACACAGGGTAACAGGTCAGGGTGGATGGAGTCACTTGGAATCATAACAGAACTGAGCAGATGATTTGGGATGTAATTGTGGCTTAATTTTCCCATTCCTAAATAAAATATCCTCTCTGTTTTAATAAACGTTGGTCTTATTTCATCTACAATTTGGATAATGTCTTTTATACCTTAAGCAATAAAAGTGTGTGGAGTGTTGTTTTACACATTACATGAGATGCAAGTAACAGAGATGAGTGAAACAGCTGCTTTTCACTGAGGTCGCACGTGAGTGATGTGACAGTCCATGTAGAAAGCACTGTTTATTTAATCTTGTATTTATCTTGTTTAACTGGTGAAGCAATTGATGATGTGGGAGCCATGGAACTTAGTGTGTATGATTATTTTATTTCTTTTTCAATTTTCCCATGTTGAACAAAATAAGGTAGTTGTACTCAACCTGTTTTGAACCACTTTTGTGCTATATATGGTTTGTTGTGCAAGATCCAGTAGAATAAAACTTGGTTTTTTTGTGTATACCAGGGTGCTTTAAAATAGGGTGCTTTAAAAATTCCATGCTTCACATGGAATTTTTATCTATATGTATCATGACTAATGGTTCTAACTTACGCAGCACTTGTCATTTCTGTGTGTATTAATGTTGTTTGAGTGATGACAGCAAGACTAGCCTACTTGGCTGCTATGACTTCTGTGCCCTCATGCTCTTTTTGACTTCAAGCTAGTTTCCCTGTTAAAGTTACACAGGTTTAACAAGGTCTTAAACTCTATATATCAAATCTTACAATATCAGCAATAAAGTAATAGTCTCCTTTTCCTTTTAGGGGTTGAAAAGTTTAAAAGGAGAAAGGGAACCATGGTCTTCTGATCTCAAAAATTACAGTGAATAATCACATTCTGTTGTACTTCTTGTTAGAATCCTGTCAGAAATGTACCATTCCCTCTGCTTAGTAAAAAATGAAAAAAATTTGCCATATTTTGTTCTGGAGATGTGATTTATAATTGAATTCTCAATCTAAAATGTAGATTGTAAACAGGAGTGGATTTACTGAACCTTGTTTAATGGAAAATTGCCTCCTAATGTAGGACAATTTCTCTATAAAGCTTTTGAGTCGTTATGTGTGTACTTGTACACAACGAAATTGTGCTAATTCACCCTTCATTACTTGACACAAAAAACTTGTTATCTTCTCGGGGAAACATAGTCAGCACCATTATGGCACTTGGTTATTAAGTCTGCTTGATCATTCTTCCTATTGATTTAAAAAATTTCTTTGTTTCATCATATTGTGTGCAAGCATTCATCAAATAACCACATGCCTTTTCATTTCACTTTTACTTCATGTTTCTTCATTCTTGAAATTATTTTGTAAGCTGTTTGGGAGAGTAGTAGGCTTTATTAATCTTTTTTTAATGCTTCTAAGTATCAGCTAATTTAGTGACGTCTCATACCTGCATAAAATCTAGAACAGCATACTGTAAAAGATGAAACCTATTTATAGTTAAAATTACCCATGTCAAAATAAATATAAAACAGTTTTTTTTTTCCCAAGTAGTATTTTCACTGACCATGGATATGTTTGCTTGCTAAATAGTCCAGTTTAGCAATCCAGTGATCAACTAATCAAAAAACTGGCTTAATAAGGTTCTACTGTATTTGTTATAAAGCTTGATTTACAAGTTGTCTTCAATTAGTTAATGATAGATATAAGTTGAATGATACATTTGCTTTTGTACAGAACCTACTTCTGATAGCTAGTTTAGCTTGATGGAGCCATGAACTTGGCTTCCTTAGTATATTTTCCATTTTTGCAGGTTGTTTTTTTGTTTGTTTGTTTTTTTGTACTAGAAGTAATAATGTTTTGTATGTAACTTTTACATTTGTAATGTAATTACTAGAAGTAATGTTCTTGGGTGACTGTTGTAAAGTTCTGTTTACCAAAACCCCTGGAAAAACAAAATGCAGATGGAAAAATCTAGGTTATAATTGTAAAGCAGGCATGTGACAGATCTAGCTACCCCCACATTGTCTCTGTTCAAGCCCATTAAGTGGAATAAAAAGTTGTTTCTCTGAGTGACAGTTGTTTTCTATCTGGGAACCCAAAGGTTGGCCAGGAAAGCTGAAGACCAAGGACAGATGTTTTGCTGTGGTAATTTCCAGTTGGATTCTTTAACATGTTGTGTGGGTCACAGCTCATAATGGAGCGAAATTGAGTGAGAGTTCCAGTAAAGAAAGACTTGAACAGCTCATATGGTAGCTGTGATTGCAAAGATACTGTGCATTCTATGAGAAAAAATCTGTTATCTGTAAAATTCAGATTAAGTAGCCATTCTGAAGTGCTTCCTTTAAACTGTTTGCTTCCAAAAAGCGTTGCAGGCTAAGTAAATACCAATAATTCTTATTTCCCATCTCCTTATCGGTTATTCTACCAAAATGTTTTTGCACAGCCTATCTAATCTCAAGTGAACATGAAATGGTTAGCGTTGGCTTCCAATTTGAATTGCGATCTCTTTTTCAAATTTAAGCTGATTAATTCTACATTAGATTGTAATTATCAGCATTACTAACACGAGGGGTGGTTGTGACCAGACAAACAAATGTGATTTGAATGTAACAGCAGAATGAGTTGAACTGTGAAAGGAGATGGAACAGAGAGGTGAACTTAAACAAAAAATTAGTAAATCGCATTCATGAGCATCATGAATGTAAAAGATTATGAGGGGGAGTAGAAATTAAAGTTTTAATTTTGAGATGTTAATCTGGGTAAGAGTCCAGGCCTCTCACCCCAAATTTCAGACAAGAGGCAATTCATTTATGCTTAAAGTTTTGCTTAAAATCATCTTGTTTTATTTTGTGCCATAGAAGGAGCATGAAGAGTTCTTTGTTCACTGCAAATCTGCCTTTTCTGCAGTGCCATCCAATCCTCTGTATTCCTTTCTTGTATTCTGTGCCAAGGTTTTCCTTTGTTTTGTGTCTTATTTGTGATGGAACGTGTGGTTGGTACTTTCAGATTTTGGGTAAACTCTTTAATTTTGGAACTTTGCTTCAATTTGTTTGCCAAGGTTTCACCTGTTTTTGTATTTCCATGATGTGTATTGTAGAGCAGATGAGTGTAGTTAGAGATGATTCCTGTGTATGTAAAACTAGAAATGATCTTTGAGAACCTCTTGGGTAAGGAAAAGCTATAAAAGTCCTTGAGAATTGCTTATAGAACTATCCAATTATATTAACTAGGCTAGTCAAGGGGAAATGTCTATCGTCATAGATGTTTTTTCATGCTTAAATCTACTTATATTAAAGGCTTCCCTTCCAGCAGTATTGCTTAGTAGAAGGAAGTTTCCAAAGCACACAAAAACTGCATTTCAAAGAAAGAAACAAAATTATTGTAGTTTTCTTTTTTAGGATCAAGAAGAGGGGGAGGGAAAATGTTTTCCTTGTATTTGGCTGTGCTGTTGGATGGGAGACAAAGCTCAGTCTCTCTTGCTGACTACTGTCATCATTGAGGCTTTTTTTTCTTTTTTTTCCCACAGAGCAATTTTGTCTCCATTGAGACCCCCAAAGCCATTGGCAAGACCATGGCCTGAGATTAAATCTCACGCTTGGGTGAAATTCTAATGACTGTAATTGTTTCCTCTCTAAGTCTGTGGTCCCCTCATCAAAGAGTGGTGCGGAAATTACGCATTAATGCTGTAAAAGGGGAGGTCATGATTACCTGAACCTGGGGTTGACTTTGGGGGACTCTGTGTTGTTCTGGCAGTGGTTATCCACACTGGCATTCTAGTATGTGAAGTGATTTAAAGCGTGGCTTGGAGTATGTATGTAGAGGCTTAGTGGTATGCCTCTGTTCTCCCTGGGGTTTGTGTTGCTCCTTTGGCTGTCATCCACTCGTGGGTGATTGCTACCATGAGGGGAGTGTGGTACCAGCTCTTGTGTCTTGGTTGTCTGCTGGAATAGAAGGAAAAGCAGTAAATGTGGGTGGAGAGATTTCTGAATGATCTGTTTCAAGGGAAAGCTCCTAACCTAGAGCAGCCACAAGACTGGGGGAGACATGTCCAGCACTAATTGCAAAGGGCTTGGGACCTTGCATCAAGTGTTACTTTTAAACCTCCCACTTCAATGTTTATTGAAGATGTTCTTTATCTTGAAGGGTTGCACCAGTATGGGCATGGTGAATGTAAAGGAACTGATCATAAGTGCGTCTGTGAATGTGCATGTGAAAAGACAACCCCTGATTGGTAGCAGTATCTTACCTGGTCCTGAAAATTGCAATACATATGGCCCACGGCTGCTGCGCTGCAAGGTGAGCTGTTTTGTGGTGTTTGACTTTTGTGCACTCTACACAACTTTGGAACCACACTCTCCCTTAACTTCTTTGGATATCTATGAAGAAATTGTGTAGTATGCATTAAGTGCAAAATTTTTGGACTTTGTACTCTTAATGTATTAAGTGTCCTTTAAATGCATTGGAAGAATTGACTAAAAGTTGTTTTGTCAGAGAATAAGGAAAATGGTTCAATTGGGACTTAGTCTCTAAACACAGCCTAGACATTTAAATTAAAGAAACTTCAATACATTGTCATTCTTAGATGCAGTCAGCATCAGAGTCTTTTCCTGATCTCGGTGAGATGAGTATTCCCTGGCTGCTGCCTGACAATATTGTATATTCAAATAATATGATAATGTGTCTCCTTTAAAAAATTCCTTGATGCCTGAAAATCAAGTTTTTACACCAAAATTATATTCATGTATTTAGAGAATACATAAACTTGAAATAATTCTTACTAATATTAATCTTTCTATATGGCAGAATAACAGTATAGCTAAACATTGAAAAGTCCCAAGTTGGGCACTCCTATGGAAGTTAAGGAAATATTTTTGTTCTCAGTTTGCTTGTTAGGTGATGCTTTTTTTTTCTCTCCACCACAGGGTGCGTGGTGGGACCAACATGTGTATTTCTTCCCCTAAGTAGACTTTTCACCTGGGTAACAAGTGAGATGTGCTCATTATTTAAAGTGCTGTGGTAAAGTTGTGGTGGCTGATGGTGTTTATGCACGTGGTGGTGATTGAGCTCTGCCTTTCCTCTCTCTGGTGGCTGTTCTGATCGCCGGTAAGGCTGGTGCTTTCTGTCCACAAATCTGTTATTTGACTGGAATCCTGTGTGGGAAGAGATTCCCTTGCCTATGATGCTGTATAGTGCATCTAGGTACAATAAAAAAAAGTGTATTTTGGTAAACCAGGCTGTACCGAATTTTGCATAGAGAAAATGCTCTTTTGGTTAAGCCAGTGAAAGAGATTTGAATTGAAACTAAATCCTTTAAAAACAAAACACCTAAAAAACAGGAGCTGAAAATCCAGTCTTTACATAAAGTTCATCTCCAGATGTGTTTTTTGTTACTGAACAGTATTCACTAACAAATTGTGTGGGTGGGTGTTTGGGTGGTTTTTCATTATGTGCTCTAATGTGTTTTCTTTTTTGTTCTGAAGCTTTATTTACTGTATGAAATAGTTGATTATACTAGTAATAGCCAGCATTGCTCTTATAGGGTTTAATGTTTTCTTTGTTGTAATTTAAAGCCAAACAAATAAAATGTGACTATAAATTTAACTTCTGTTTTTTTCAAGCCCTGCTGTCCATTTCTTAACCCACCCTGCACCAGGAATCCAGCAAGTCCTTAACTTACTTTTTTTTTTTTTTTTTTTTAAACTTTGTCAAATCGATGCAGTGGTTGAAAGTTATTTTGCTTAATGTGCTTGTTTCTTTTCCCTTTGAATTTTAAAGATCTTTACTTTCGTCCCATTCAGAAAATACAGACTGTATCTAGGAAATCTGTAGACTGAATATGAAGTGATGTCAGATTTATGGAAAAAAAATGGACTCAGTTATATGCAAGAACACCCAATCTTGGGTAAACTCAGGATTGACTGAAGTGGAATTTAAGCTTTGAAAGGATACTGTCAGCTAACTTATGAATACTGTTTTAAACCTTTTTGCAGTAACTTACTGGCTCATAGAAGAACAGATGGAGAAAAATAGATATGTGAATATTTGAGGTTGCATGATACTTATTTTAGCAGCATATTTTATTTCAGCAGCATTTTGACTTGTATTGTAGAGCTAATAACTTAATAGCATCTCAAATGCAACTCTGCTGATTTTTATTGGATGCTAAAGAGTTTCAGGAAAGCAGGGTGATGTAACCAAAACGCATGCATTTTGGAGCTCTTGGAAGCTGTTTTCCTTTCTCTGAAAGATTTGTACTTGTACAGTCCATGCAAGTTGCTCTGTTTGTTCTGAAGTGGAATAAATAAGTTATATGAGCAAGAAACTTGTTTCCACAAAAGTGGAATCTGATGTTCCTTAAAACCCAAACAACAAACCAATCAAAAACTTAAGAACATTCATTTAGGGGTCAGAAGCATAGTCCAGTAGAGCTGCAATAAAGGCAGCCAAGATCAGCTCAGCTGAAACAGTACACTTGGGAGAAGCTGTCATAAAAAGCAGAGAGTTGTGTGATTTAAGAGTCATGGTTGGAATACGGGATGCTTGGGCACTAGTTTATAGATAGTAAATGTGACTTTGTAGTAGGTCAGCAAAATAGCCCCTCAAGCTAGTTTTCCAAAACAATTATATTCTGGAAAATCATTGCAAAGTATTTTCAATGCCCAAATTGAAGTATCTCTTCCTACTTCCATTAGCTCAGAGCAAGCAAAAAAAAAAAAAAAGAGCTTCCATCATGAAGGCTTTATTCTTTCTTGGTGACTTCAGCATTTCACTAAGCAGTGATTAGTACCATTCAGTTGTGCATTTGTTTATCTTAGTGATGCATTTACAGTTAGAGGTGTTGGTTTATTGAATTTGGCCAGTTCCTAGCAATTCCAGCAGATTAGTTTTCTTGCCATATAAGAACATGCAATAAAGCAATGTAGAGGAGGAGTTTATAGCCTTGGCATTGATTTAATGATAATCTTGGAATCATAGAATGTTTAGGGCTGGAAGGGGCCTCCAAAGGTCATCTAGTCCAGCCCCCTGCAGTGAGCAGGGACACCCTTAACTAGACCAGGCTGCTCAAAGCCTTGTACAACCTCACCTTGAATATCTCCAGAGATGATGCCCCAACAACCTCCCTGGGGAGCCTGTTCCACTGATCCACCACCTTCAAGGTGAAGAACTTCTTCCTGATATCCAGTCTAAATCTACTCTTCTCTAATTTAAACCCATTACCCCTTGTCCTTTCACTACAGGCCCTTGGAAACAGCCCCTCTCCAGCCTTTCTGTAGGCCCCCTTCAGGTACTGGAAGGTGGCTATAAGATCTCCCTGGAGCCTTCTCTTGTCCAGGCTGAACAACCCCAGCTCCTTCAGACTGTCCTCATAGGAGAGGTGTTTCAGCCCTCTGATCATCTTTGTTGCCCTCCTCTGGACTCACTCCATCAGGTCCATGTCTTTCCTGTGTTGAGGGCTCCAGAACTGGATGCAATACTCCAGGTGAGGTCTCGCTACCTGATGTGTTTTCCACTTCTCTTCAAATAATATAAGTTCTTTTAGGAACTCTTATTTGAAGTCCATCTTCAGGCTTTGCCTTTGTCTTCTGGACTTCAGTGATTCATGGGATACCTCTTTCAGGAGTGGAGTAAGCAGTGTAGCAGGCTAATCTTGAAACTTGTAGCTCATAAATTGGCAGTTCCACAAAAGAGTTGCAAGACTTTTTTTTCGGACAATACGGTGGGAAATGGGGTTGAAGAACTATTTCTTGATACTTAACGTGTTGCCTTTTCCTATATGAGTAAGGAGGATAAGTGAAAAGGATCTTGGTGCCATTAAAAACTGCCCTTGCTCATTTTCTGTCATGGCTGCTTAAAGATTAAATTTAGGGGGGAACAGGTTGGACCTTTGGGTAGAATGGTTTGTGGCAAGGGGAGTAGGGTTCCTGATAATGCATCTTTGCTTCACTTCTATTTCATGGTTTGTGGTGTGTTGGTTTGTTTGGTGGGTTTTTTTATGGTTTTTGTATGTTTTAAAAATATGTATTCCTTTTGCTTCCAGATTTAACAGTATGGAATGTTTTGTAGTTTACTAACAACTGAAATGGGCTTCTTTGCTTGCCCAGTGCTGCTGCAGATGGAAAAGATTCTTGCTGCTATCTCTTGTTACTGAAAGCTTCAAAGCTTTCATTTTGCTGGTAAAGCCCTTCACTAAAACTTGTATACTCAGATGGGATTTTCATTTTCCTTGGACCAAAAGAGTCTAGCTCTTTGAGAGGCACATCTTCTCATTGCACACTTAACTCTTATTTCTTGGAGTAGTGGAGTATATTTCAAGTATTTTCTTGATATGTTTTTGATACTGTTTTGTAGTCACTTAGGAATTTCTTTTCTTAGACACCTGAGAAATTATATCCTAGAGGTTTAGATTAGCAGATGATTTTGTAGAACTTTTGGGCTCTTAATTTCTAGAATCTTGCCCAAGCTGGATAGTGATGGCTCAGTGCCTGTAGCTGCTGCTCTTGGAATGTTTGCTGTGACCAGTGGTCTCTTGAAATATGCTGCTTATGTTTTGGTTTTTTTTTTAAACAGTAAATTGCAAATTTTTCAAATACAGCATACATGGGGAGTAGAAGCATTACTGCTTTGCGCTCTATTATTTTCTTTTTTATGTAGGATTCTTAGTCTGTTTGTTGCATATTTCCACTGAATCACTTGAGCAGAGCCAGCATTCCTGAGAGCTGGTCACATGAGCTTGGCGCAGAGCAGTCAGTGTGTGTTCTGAGCAGACTTTGTTTTCTGTGGGTTTTCTTCCTGCTTTCCTAGGGATGTTGTAGACCCTCTGTTTTAGCTTGAAAAATTAGTTTTGGGAGATAAGTTGTTCTTAATTATCAAATAAAACATAGGAAGGTGAGTGTGGGATGCAGAACTGAGGGAGACCTGTTGTACTTCTGATGACCCTTGGTTACAGAAGCACAACTCTGGTCATGAAGGTTTTGATCTTGAGTGAAGTTTTAATTAACCAACAGATGTTACTGCTCACAAGCTTGGTTTATGCAGACTGCCACTACTGCTATTAGAATGCACGTACCTTTGAGTCCACACTTCTGTTTTATTCAGTTGCTCATTCATCCTGAAGAAAATGCTGGAGTACTTGCTCAGTTGATTCTGAAATATCTCTTGACAGTTTCAACATGTTCCATTTTATACAGTGTTTGAGCTGTACTGTGAAATTCCTGTGCAAGGTTGTGTTGAACAACTTCACCTTTTGAGATTCTTCAAAATACCTAACAGAAAACTTTTTCATTTATGAGAGGTTTTAGAGATAAAATGGCTGGTTTTGAACTTTGATGGTTTCTGTATGTTCACCTCACAAGATCTATGCTTTTCTAAGTATGAAACTGAAACAATAAAATTAGCCTGTCTGTGTTCATTATTCTAGGGAGCAGCTGGTCTAAATTTAGCCTTTGAGCTTTGTATAGCAGAGACCTCATTTTGTGTTTATCTGTTAAGTGCCAGGCACACTTGCATCTTTGTAGTAGTAACAGTTTGGAGCTCAGTTGGGTGATCTGCATCCAGGCAGCCTTGTAGGAATGCACTCTGTAAGGGAGCTTGCTGGATTAAGGTCCAAACCAGTACAAAGTCAGAGGAGGTTTGTATTTTGCTCTTTAGTTGGTTTCAGAACTTCATTAATGTGATTATTATTGGGTTTTTTGTTTTATTTTTAAAACAAAGTAAGTTGTTCAAAGCAAATTTTACTATTACTCTGCTAGTGGAAGTTGGAACGTCTTTTTATGGCATTTACTCTGCTGTCAATTTTTTAAAGTTATCTGTTTGTAAATCATCATGTCTTACATTTATTTCACGTTCTTCCTTATTAGTACTATTGGAAACATTTACTTGGGCATTGCTACTGTCTCTTATCTCTGTGTGGTTATAGATCACTAAATTCCAGCCCCTCTTAATACTGTATAAATGCTAATCTTGGCTAGTATTGTCTTTTATTTAGTAATTAAGCTCTGTACTGCTTTCCTCCTTTACAGTGAGCATCAACTTTTATATTGCAGTGGACATTTATTATATGGAGGATGTGTTAGCATTAAATACAAATACTTTACAACCTGCTATATCTGGAGTGCTTTGTGGTGTTGGCAATTGAGATAGAAAATTTATCGAGCACAATATGGTCTGGTTTGTGCTGAAGCACTGGGATGTGAGATTTACATGACTGTTGACCCTTTGGGACTACTCTGAAATTAGGTATCTTGTGCTACCCTAGGCAGAAAAAAAATTAATAAAAATGCTGTCAAAAAATTATAATTTTTAATAAAATAAATAATAAAATAAATTTAAAAATGCACTGTCAAAAGCCCCTCTGGCCTGGCAGGAAGAGGGAAATAGTATCATATGCTCCATAATGGCTTCCTTGGAGAAGATTCTCTGGCCAGTGTGATGTGATGTAGTGGAATGACCATCTATTCAGAGTGTTTGTTATTGTCATGTTTTGATACCGAGCTGTTAGGAAGGACCTGATGTCTGCCATGGACTGAAGGCCAGAGAAACTGACTACAAAATAAGTATCTTCTTTTGAATTTTGAGTGGTGAGTTAAAGTTACCTTTTAAAATAAACAGAAGTTACAGCTTTTGTGAATGTTGACATTTCAGTTAAAGTGAACCGAGAGTAAACAAATCACTTCTTTGAGTTTGGTTTCAAGTTTGCAGTGTCTTTGCTCATAAAAACTTTCCTTGGTAGTGCAGTATTTAGCTTTAAAACCTTAGCAAGAACAATTTAATGGCAACACCAAATCAACTGCTCACCTCTTCATCTGAAGTTAGCAAAGCATCTAATGCTCAGCACTGCAGCAAGGCAGGTTAACTGTTTGGTCCAGAAAAAAAATGTCATTGAAAATCTTGCTGTGTCTATCTGCAGAGAATGAAATTATCTATATCCTAGAGCTGCCATCCTTAATTTGTTTGGGGTGGATGTATTTTATGAGCTGCACTGCTGTAGCTGTGTAGTAATGCAGGTGCTTGAAGCAAAACAGTGTAAAAACTGAGATAGTTTGCAGGCTATCTTTCCTGAGGACAACCTTGATCCCACAGTGTTGTTCTTTTAAGGGTTATAACTCTCTTTGGCTTTTTGAGATTATGAAGGCTTGGGAGTTACAGTGCTAGAAATCTTGTAGAATTGTGTGTCATGAAACTGAATGACTTTCCCAGTTTGTATATGTATGGAGTTGTATCTTGAAGTACATGATTCAAGGAATAATATAATAGTTTGTGGAGTTTTTTGGGCTGTGATTTTTGTATTTTGTTGTTGTTGTTCTTGGTTACATGCTGCATGGAGCTACAGTGCAGCAACTTTGCACTAGGTACTTGAAGCTCTTCTAATCATTCTAGGTTGAACTGCTTAACAGAGAAGCAAAGCTATACTTAAATGTATGAAAGAGATGTAAACTGAGATAGGCATGTTTATTACTGTTAGTTGTAGGGTCTGTTCTTTGTTCTTTCTTTTCCATTCTTAATTGTAGTGAGTTGTGTTCTTCCTTGACTGACATGATTTTCAAACTCTATCCATAGCATGCTGTCAATGCAGGTGATGACCAAGTGTTACTGAGGTCTACAGCCTTCGATGTCATTCCGTGGCTGGGCACTGTGTTCATCTTCTGGACAAGCTGTCGTGGCCTCTCCTCAAAGCTGAGGTTCCCTTTGAGAAGAACTGCTTGACCCTTTGTGCTTTGTACAGTCTCCACCTCGCAGGCGGACTCTGGAGCCACTATCTGGAATGCGTGTCTAATGCATTCCACTCGACCCTCAGTTCCATCCATAATGTTAGCTTTAATTGGCTGGTTTTAAACTTTCATGTACAATTTGGTTGTACATGGTAAATTACCACCCTCTTCATCTGTTTGGAAGAGCAAGAAGCTAGAATCCAGGCTGTGCTTTCCTGTGTTGCCTTTTACTGCTGCCCTGAGCTCTTTTAGGGACAGCACTGCTGGGTAGTGTTTCTGTCAGAGGACAGACTTCTTTTGCTGGTGGTTTTTTTTTTTTTCTTTTATCTCCCAAAGACTCATAAAAACTGGCTTATATTTTTTGACTGACTTGTGCATTTGAAAGTTTAAATAGAACTAATACATCTTGTCCATATGAGAACCTCAGGTCAGAATCAGTCTTAAAGTTTGTCCTTAGTATATAAGAACACCTTTGTATGTGCTTCTTAATTGTCAAACTTAAAACACAGGCAGAATTACAGTCTCTGCTATTGTACAGATTTCTTCTAGGCTTAAATGCTTGATTGGACCATCAGCAGCAAGTATTTTGGAGAAAGAAGGGAAGTTTAGCCTTTTCTTTGAGGAAAAAAAAAACCCAGCGGTACTGCATACAAAACAAATTTTGCCGTTTGAGCTCAAAACAGTGATGAGACTCTTGTTCGTACTTGGTATGAATATAGTAAAACAAAGCCTTCCTTTATCCTCCGTAGCAGTCTTCTGAGCTCATGTTTCGGCTTTTCCTTTCGCCTCCCTTTCTGACATAGACTTTGTCTTTTTTTTCTGCTAAGCAGACAGTAACTCTCCACAATATTTTTAATCTCAACCAGAAGTCCAGTGGCTGATGATGCAAAAGTGTTGCATCAACAAAGAAGGAATGATAGTTGGAGCATTCCAGGTCTGACATTTTTGGCCAAGGAGCCGTGTATTGTGGCCACTGATTCCTCCCTGCACAGCATGCTTGCTTTGGGCAGGAGACTGTGTTTCATTGACTCCTGTTGTGTGCCCCCCTGCTTTTTATTTTAGGCTTCCCCAAGAAGTTGTGGCTGGAAGTCTTATGGTTTGAGATGAAAGAGCCTGTTGTCTTGTTGAATTATCTCCTTTATGTCTATAGCAAAGCTGGCAGGTAAAAAAGTATACAGTAAAACAAAAACTGTGTTAATAGTAATATCTTAGGCTAGAGTAGAATAAACTGAATTATCTAATGTTTTTGTGTTTATTTTGACTGCCTTTTTTTTTTTACCTGTAGTACAGTGGCACCTGGCAGTAGAACTGGACTTATTGCAGTCAACTTCAGATGGTTTATTGAAGACTGGTGGGATCTTGCCCGTAAAAATCTATTCACTGAAATAATAAGTGTTTTCCCTTCTACTAAAAAATAGCCCAAATTCAAATTGTATATTATGGAATTTTATAATATACATGTGTAATCATGGCTATTGAGTAGCCATAAGCATATTGTGCTCTTAGTGCTCTTAGTTGGGTGTTTTGTTTCATTGTTGGTTTGTTTGGTTTTGAGAGAGGAAATATTTTTAAAACCTAAGCTAAACATTTCCCCTTTTTTAGTAATCTAACATTTTAAGTTAATGACTTTTAGTGATTGAAGTGAAAGCAACTCCCAAACCTTTTCATTCACTGAAATTAGGATACTTTTAAAACCAGGTACTTTTAAGAATGGATATAAAAACTTCCCTATGACGGTTAAACTGTGAATCCATATAAAAATCTGCTTAGATTGCATAATGTAGCCTTGCAGCATTGGTTTTATTGTGTAAATAAAGTATCAGGAATTGACTTATAAGCTTATTATTTAGTTGATGTACCTGTTTATGTGTGACTGTTGCTGTTGTCCTCCATATTCCTTCACAGCAAAAAGCCTTCAGACAGCCCTTCAGTCCTGTCTATTGGGCTGTTACAATTGGGTACTTCTTCTAGTCATGAAGTTTTCCACCATTTAATAAAGGCAAAGTGGGATAAATTGTTGATTTCTACCTGAATGCATCATTAACCATTACAAGAGAGGAAATTAGGGTATGGGTTTGGTGTTTCTTTTTTTTTCCTTTTTTTTTTTTTTTTTCCTCTTCTCCTACCCCCAACTTTTGGTAAATCTTATTCATGATGCAAAGGCAATTCTGTCGCCAGCCAGTCCAGCATGCATAGACTCTCCCCCCGCCATAAAACAATGAGCACATTCAGGCACAACTCGTGTTTTCAGTTATTAAAAAACGGAGCCGTCTGTCTCTGCCTGTGACTTTAATCTTTAAGCCTTTATTCCCTGTACCCCACCCCCTCTTTCTTTCCCCAACCTTTTGTTTGTGAAGTGCAGAGCTACAGGATATGTGGGCCTGCAGTTTCTGAATGTATTGTACATTCCCCTGGCAATTACAGATGTTTATAACCCTGACTGATGTTATTTCAGTATTGTGAAGGGTGAAGAGAAAATTAAAGAATGCTTTTTTCTTTGCCTCTAGCAGTCTTTAATTTTTTTATTTCTGTGGGGAGGGAGTAAACTATTTAATTTATTTTCTTTAAAAAAAATATAAAATTCCTGTTCAGCATCCTCAGATGGAATGTATCTGTGAGCTATGCATGAATCTGTCTATAGACTACTGTAATTCTTCTGTTGGGACAGTGCCTTATATGCAGTGTTTAGAAAGCATAATAATACTAGATTTTAGTACAAAACAAGCTCCACAGTGTGGGTCTGTGACCTTTGACTACTTTATTTCCAAAGATAGAGATGAAGTATCTTAGAGCTTGAAAGCTTTAAGTGTGGAAGCATGTTATTTCCAGGTTTACCCAAGAACAGGGTTTTCTTTTGTAGAAGAATGATTTAGAATCTGATTAATTAGATTGAATAGAAACTTCTGGATGGGTGACTTGTAGAATTGTTCAAAATAATTTATTCCTGTTAGTCTTGTAGAAACATGTTTTTGATCTGGACAAGGTTTTAAATTCTTACTAGTACTTCCTAAGCCATCTAAAGCTACAGGTGCACTATAAGATTAGTGTCCTTGAATTAACAGAGGGGTGGAGAGAAGAGAATCTAGCAAGTTCCTGGGATGAAGGTGTTAATTTATGTGTTTCTTGGAGATCCCTGTGCATTTAATGATCTTTAGTGTAGTTGGCCTAAAACATTGAATGAAAGTTGAGAAGTTCAATGGAGTAATGAATTTTAAGGCGATTCAGCAGTATCTCTAAGATACAACTTTCAAACCTGTACCTGTTTTCTAACTGCACACAAACTACTGTTGATAGGTTGTGCAAGTTTACAGTTGCATGTCTAAATGTATATTCAGGTCTGTCTATGCCTGGTGTGGTGGTAGTCCTTATTTCTTACGACTGCTGCATGAAACTTTTTGTTAGACTCATCTTTCAAAGATATGGCAGAAGAATGATTAAGAATTTGCAGTCAGATATCTTTTGGCTAGGGAGGACTTGAGGCAGTTAACACAAAATGTAGCCAAAAAGTGTCATTGCTATCTAATATTAAACTGACTAAAATATGCCTATGGAAGTTCTAACAGATGTACTTAAATGTTTGTAAATCAGTAATTCATTTAAGCACTGGGACGGAGTCAATAGATGCTCTGTGGTAACAGTTCTCCAGTCATTTGGGAGGGAAAAAAATTAGCTACTTGGTCATTAAGTAAAGCACATTGTTTTCATCCTGAGATGATCAAGTACTTGAGTTCTGTGTTGCTTGTGTAAGGATTTCAAGAGATGTGCTATTTCTTTTTGTATTGCAACATGGGCATGGATGTGATTGAATCATAGATATGCTAACGTAGCGATATAATCTTGTAAGAATTTTAAGAACTTGACAAGATGAAGACCTGAGTGTGGAATAGCAGTGATATAGAATTTACAAAAACTTTTTAGCTATTGTTCAGGAGCCTGGGGCTTTTTTCACCCTCTCAGAGTCCAGTACTGGGCCTGTGTGCATGTTCAAATACAGACAAATATGAATACGATGCTTGAGAAACATTTCAGTTAGTTGTGCTGTGTTAAATTTTCAGAAAAGCTAATACATGTGCATGTGGGTAGTGTTGGCCTCTTAGAATCACAGAATGGTAGGGGCTGGAAGGGGATGTCTGGGGATTGAGGTCAACCTTCCTGCCAATGCAGGGTCACCCAGGGCAGGCCACATAGGAACAGATCCAGGCACGTCTTGTAAGTCTCTAGGGAAGGAGACTCCACAACCTCCCTAGGCAGCCTGTTCCAGGCTCTGTCACTTACATTGAAGAAGTTTTTCCTCATGTTGAGGTGGAACTTCCCGTGTATCACCTGCTGCTATTGCCTCTTGTCCTATTACAGGGCACGACTGACAAGAGACTGGCCCCTTCTCCTTGACACCCACCCCGCAGATATTTGTAACTATTAATAAGATCCCCACTCAGGCTTCTCTTCTCCAGGCTAAACAGTTCCAGGTCTCTCAGCCTCACCTCATAAGAGCGATTTTCCAATCGCTTCATCATCCTCCCAGCCTCCACTGGACTCTCTCTACTGTTTCCCTGTCCCTCTTGAACTGG